>CM060599.1:6653054-6845554 GCA_030578255.1 Tiaroga cobitis
ATCAGCGGGACGCCCACTGCCGCCACCGTCCAGGGCCTGCCCAACTCCTCCTCAGTGGTGTGAGCCTGACCCTGCGCTGACCTCGTGACCTTCGACCTCTCATCACGGGAGTGGAAGGAGACCGACATGTTCTGCCTCGTCCGGGGGATTCACCGACTGTTTCCTGTGGAGACTTCATCAAAAACTGTGTATTTTACCTTTGGCCATTTTGCCCGTTTTATTGGTAACCACAATAAAGAAGAACGCAAGCGCGGCTCACACAAGCAAACTGCGACGGCTTCTACATGTTATAAACACGTCCTCTGCTAATGTGTGTGTTATCTTGCTCGTTCTGTGTGACTTCTTGAAGCTCCGATGTCCAGTTTTAGAGCGAGGGCCTGAAGTCGTGCAGTGTTAACCCGTGTGATGCACTGGAGCTGCGGCGGACACACACACACACACACACACACACACACACACACACGCTAATGTTTATCACTCATCACATATTTTTATACTGTGGGTCACAGCTGAATGTGATGTTGTTTTTATCTGTATTTAACAGTCTTTGCTCTGCTGTATTTAAACTGGCATCGTCTCTAATGCTTTTAATAAATCTCAAACAATTCCCAAACACTCTTAGTATTTATTTAGCCAAATATATCAGCATTAATTATCATATTTGTTTTGTCTTGACTTCTTTTTTGTTTTCTTGTTTTTGTCTTGTTTGTCTTGTCGTTTTTCCCTTGTTTTGTTTGTCTTGACTTTTTTGTTGTCCCATCTTGTATTTTTTTGTATTGTTGTTTTATTTTGTCTTATTTTTGTTTTTGTATTAATTTAGTTTTGTTTTGTCTTGCTTGGTTTTTTGTCTTGTTTTTGGATTTTGTCTTGTTTTTGTTTTGTTTTTTTGTCTTGTCTTGTTTTTGTTTTGTCTTGTTTTTGTTTTGTTTTGTCTTGTTTTGGTTTTGTCTTGGTTTTGTTTTGTCTTGTTTTGGTTTTGTCTTGTTTTGGTTTTGTGTTGTTTTTGTCTTGTTTTGGTTTTGTCTTGTTTTGGTTTTGTTCTTGTTTTTGTTTTTTGTCTTGTTAAATTAAATTCAATAAACGTTATTAATCGCCCGAGGGGAAATGTACACTCACAGCACCACATACCACACAGGAATTATTATAAATAAAAAACATTCACAAAAACAACCATAATTTCCCAGTATCAGTTCCGCAAGGCATTATGATTATATACAGCCAGATGATGCTATAATGTAATCCATTATATTATGTTATACATGATTTTGTTTGTCTTGTCTTTTTTTTTTTACTTGTTTTTGTGTTGTCAATTTTGATTTGTCTTGTTTTTTTTTTGTCTTTTGTATGTCTTGTCTTTTAGTTTTTCGTGTTGTTTGTATTATCTGAGAATACATCTTCTCCACAGCGCTGTAAACAGTGTCTACAACAGTGTGTGTTGCTGTTCTTACCCTATGGACCCCTGATATTATCTGTCAATCTGTCCTGCTCTTGCTCGTGTCATAAAGCAGACAGGACACAGTCCATGCTAATAAGACACACACACACCCGTTTCAGCAGCTCTTACAGAGACGTTCTGCGCTGGTCAGGTCTTTTCTCACACACACACACACACACACTCCTGCTGCTGCCAGTATGACAGGTGAGGACGTTAAACTCAGAATTTATCAGTACAACGTGATGCTTGTATGTGAACTCAAATTTGGTTCATCTCACAGACGGAAAGATGGATGAGACTAAGAAAAAGAGGAAAAAGGTAAGATTATTTATGGAATAATTTTTCCTACATGAAATTAAACCCTTTATTATTCAGGGTGGCCGCAGGTCCTTAAAAAGTCTTAAAGTTTTCCTAATAAAAGGCCGTAACACTAATTCAGTTGTCTTAAATTCAGATTTGATGGGTCTTAAATATTTTTGGCCACATTACCGCATAAATGTCTCCAGTCTGACGGGCAGAATGAGTGTTTATAATGAAAGTATTTCAGAAACCTCCCAGCGCTGTATGAGCAGATGATACACACACTACTGTATGAGCAGATGATACACACACTACTGTATGAGCAGATGATACACACACTACTGTATGAGCAGATGATACACACACTACTATATGAGCAGATGATACACACACTACTGTATGAGCAGATGATACACACACTACTGTATGAGCAGATGGTACACACACTACTGTATGAGCAGATGATACACACACTACTATATGAGCAGATGATACACACACTACTGTATGAGCAGATGATACACACACTACTGTATGAGCAGAGACACACACTACTGTATGAGCAGATGATACACACTACTGTATGAGCAGATGATACACACACTACTATATGAGCAGATGATACACACACTACTGTATGAGCAGATGATACACACACTACTGTATGAGCAGAGACACACACTACTGTATGAGCAGATGATACACACACTACTGTATGAGCAGATGATACACACACTACTGTATGAGCAGAGACACACACTACTGTATGAGCAGAGACACACACTACTGTATGAGCAGATGATACACACACTACTATATGAGCAGATGATACACACACTACTGTATGAGCAGATGATACACACACTACTGTATGAGCAGAGACACACACACTACTGTATGAGCAGAGACACACACTACTGTATGAGCAGATGATACACACACTACTGTATGAGCAGATGATACACACACTACTGTATGAGCAGATGATACACACACTACTGTATGAGCAGAGACACACACACTACTGTATGAGCAGAGACACACACTACTGTATGAGCAGATGATACACACACTACTGTATGAGCAGATGATACACACACTACTATATGAGCAGATGATACACACACTACTGTATGAGCAGATGATACACACACTACTGTATGAGCAGATGATACACACATTACTGTATGAGCAGATGATACACACACTACTGTATGAGCAGAGACACACACACTACTGTATGAGCAGAGACACACACTACTGTATGAGCAGATGATACACACACTACTGTATGAGCAGAGACACACACTACTGTATGAGCAGATGATACACACACTACTGTATGAGCAGAGACACACACTACTGTATGAGCAGAGACACACACTACTGTATGAGCAGATGATACACACATTACTGTATGCTCCTCGGCTGGATAAAGTAAACCAGTGTCGAGCTGGGAAAGGTCTTACATATAAACGGGCTCTTTGTTATCGCACTGGACGCATACGACAATATGAATTCAGTTTTTTCTGTAATGTTTTTTAATGGGTGCTTTGGCATACATTTATGAATTATGGACTCCTTATACACTCACCTAAAGGATTAGTAGGAACACCTGTTCAATTTCTCATTAATGCAATGATCTAATTAACCAATCACATGGCAGCTGCTTCAATGCATTTAGGAGTGTGGTCCTGGTCAAGACAATCTCCTGAACTCCAAACTGAATGTCAGAATGGGAAAGAAAGGTGATAAGCAATTTTGAGCGTGGCATGGTTGGTGGTGCCAGACGGGCCGGTCTGAGTATTTCACAATCTGCTCAGTTACTGGGATTTTCACGCACAACCATTTCTAGGGTTTACAAAGAATGGTGTGAAAAGGGAAAAACATCCAGTATCCAGCAGTCCTGTGGGCGAAAATGCCTTGCTGATGCTAGAGGTCAGAGGAGAATGGGCCGACTGATTCAAGCTGATAGAAGAGCAACTTTGACTGAAATAACCACTCGTTACAACCGAGGTATGCAGCAAAGCATTTGTGAAGCCACAACACGCACAACCTTGAGGCGGATGGGCTACAACAGCAGAAGACCCTACCGGGTACCACTCATCTCCACTACAAATAGGAAAAAGAGGCTACAATTTGCAAGAGCTCACCAAAATTGGACAGTTGAAGACTGGAAAAATGTTGCCTGGTCTGATGAGTCTCAATTTCTCTTGAGACATTCAGATGGTAGAGTCAGAATTTGGCGTAAACAGAATGAGAACATGGATCCATCATGCCTTGTTACCACTGTGCAGGCTGGTGGTGGTGGTGGTGTAATGGTGTGGGGGATGTTTTCTTAAGGGTCGGGTTACTGTAAGTGTGTGTGTGTGTGTGTGTGTGTGTGTGTGATGGGTAGGTTTAGGGGTCAGGTTAGTGTAAGTGTGTGTGTTGGGTAGGTTTAAGGGTCGGGTTACTGTAAGTGTGTGTGTGTGTGTGTGTGTGTGTGTGTGTGATGGGTAGGTTTAGGGGTCGGGTTAGTGTAAGTGTGTGTGTGTGTGATGGGTAGGTTTAGGGGTCACGTTAGTGTAAGTGTGTGTGTGTGTGTGATGGGTAGGTTTAGGGGTCGGGTTAGTGTAAGTGTGTGTGTGTGTGTGTGATGGGTAGGTTTAGGTTCGGGCGAATCCGCATTTGGAAAATAAATTAAATAAAATCTGTTTTCTTTTATTCAAAATACATTTAATTTAGGCTTAGTGTGTAATAGTTATAATTAACTTTTATATAATATCAATAAAATGATATATAGTCTGCTCTCATTTCGACCGCTACTGTAAGTAAACGTCTCTGTGTTTATTTGACTTATCAAAGTGATAATCTCAATAAATCTGATGATGTTTATCACAGCTAAATAATGCCATCACACTGTCTTCCACTTTATGTGTTCAATCCTGTCTTTTTTCTTACATATATTGCAGAAACATCCATCTAAATAGTTGGTATTTGAGGAACCAATAATAGCTATAAAACAAAAAAAGCTTCCACAAAGAAATATTACAACATGCAAGATATGCTATACGTGTAGTAGAAGCTCATGTGGTGTGTGTCGGTGTGTGTTGTACAGACGGCGGAGTGTTGTGGATATCCCATCAGCATTTTCTTCATCGTGGTCAACGAGTTCTGCGAGAGATTCTCCTACTATGGCATGCGAGGTGAGAGTGTGTGTGATTCTTGTAGAGAAAAGGGTTTCACTGCTACATTATTAAAGACAAGTCACACACTGAGTGAACATAACTAGTGCATGGGTCATAAAATACTGTCAATCATAAAAATCAAAGTAGAAAACAAACAGAAACTGTTTATATCAGGATGTGTGGACCTTTGTTGTACACAGGGAAAAAAAACTTTAACTCAACTGTTGGGTTACTTTTAAACCAACTGACTTTTAACCCAATGCATTGGGTTAAAATAACCCACCGTTGGGAAGGTGCTATACTGTACCACCCCATAGATGAGTTACTCGTTGGGTTATTTTTTAACCCAACATTAGTAAGTGAGAACTCACAAGATACGGTTCAATTAGTCATTACAGACTTTGTGGAAAACTTCACATTGATATTTACAAAATGATTTGACCAATGCCAAGTGTCTTTGAGAAGCAACCACTTTCATATGGTTCACACTTCACACATAAATTCCTAATTTCTTCCCTAACTTATAAATATTTGTAGCTAGTGCATTTTCTTTTTGCCCATATGGGTCAGGTTTCTTTTTATTCTATGTTCTGTAAATGAGCAAAGTACAGTAATTCCTCCAGCGCCCCCTAGAGCTTGTGGCACGCCGTTGCTCCTGCCTGTGAAGGGATTGATTTGTGAATATCCTAAACAAGTGGAGGATCTTTACGGTCTCTGATGGCACTTTTATGGTTTCAAAAATAAGCGCTCATATAATAAAACAATAACAATAAAAGCTCAAAAATCAATAGAAACACAATACAATTCCAACAGACTGCATAGTAACTAATAAAATAGCAAAAGAGCCAAATCTAGAATGACCCTACGGTGACCGAGTGTAAAACTGTGATGAAGTGATCTTGAGAACTGTGTGTGTGTGTGTGTCCAGCGGTGTTGGTGCTGTATTTCCGGTATTTTCTGCTGTGGGACGATGACCTGGCGACCTCCATCTATCATGCGTTCGTGGCGCTGTGCTACCTGACGCCCATCATGGGAGCCATCATCGCCGACTCCTGGCTCGGGAAGTTCAAGTGGGTTTTCTGGGAATATTCCCTCTCTGCCCAATCAGAAGCTAGCGCTGCCGACCTCAGAGAAGGAAAAAAACAGGACAATATCGTGGTTCTCTATGTAACCGGTGGCTCGCGACACCAGTTTTAAAAGCACTTGTCTGCGTTGTTGAGAAAGACACGGGGCAACAGGCGGCGGTTTAACTGGATTTACTCTGATATACAAAACATAAGACAGCAGTCTGAGTAAATCGCCCATAAATTGCTCTCTAAAACAAATGAGATGTAACGTTACATTTAATCACCATGTGCTTTCCTCTCTCCACATTTGGCCAAAGTCAAAAATAACTTAAATAGGGTAAAATGATTAAAAAAAATAACCACACAGATAAGTTCAATAACTTAATACACATAAATTGCAGTAAAGATATAGACTCAAAAGCAACAATTAAAATAAAGATTAATTAAGATTAACAGGAGCCAAAAATAACTCATCTCTTCAGTGCATTAACAATGCCGAGCGGAAGAGGAGGAGACAAAACAGGAAATTGTGTAGGCTCATGATGACATCACAGCAATTAAAGGGGAAAAACACTCATTTCTCAGGCAAGTATACCAGATATATATGAAAATAAACAATTTTGTGTGAATTATAATAAACAACACATAAGTTGTAACAGTACACTTTCTGTACCTGTTACATCTATAGGGAAATATGAGACAGGACACATACATTTCAGTGTCTGCAGTTAAATATGCGAATAAAAGGTTCTCAGACATAAATGTGTAACCAATTTATGTATAATTTAATTCTAAAAAGAATCATATTAAAAAATGTCACATTACACACAAACCATCATTCAAAATAATAGCATTTAATCTGAATTAGAAAGCTTTTTCAACATTAGACACGGCATTTCAAAAGTTTGAGGTCAGTAAGAATTTGGGTTTGTTCTGGAAAGAAGTAATGGCCTACTTTTATTCAGCAAGGATGCATTAATGAATCAAAGTGACAGTAAAGACATTTTTAATGTAAGAAAAGCTTCAGATAAATCTCCTTTGAACTTTCTATTCATCAAAGAATCCTTACAAAAAACTGTTTTCAACATGAATAATAATCAGAGCTGTTTCACATCAGCATTATTCCCTCAGATAGATGTAGATGCAGGTGTTGTTGCGTGGCTGGATGGATGTTGGACTCATGCTGACTCAATAATCACAGTGTCTGCATTCATCAAAACTGAATCAAATTTAAAAAACGCGGACAGAGAAAGTGGCAGTAGAGGATTCTGTTCACAAATCACACTGACTTCTCCCAAAAGAATGAATAATTCTCAATTTATTATGGGTCTGTGTGGTCTGATGCGCGTGACTGGATGATGAACGATGTCGTGGTCATTCTCAAGTGTCGTGTTGCTGTTGTATCAGTCAGTGTTAGATCAGTGTATCAGTCAGTGTTAGATCAGTGAATCAGTCAGTGTTAGATCAGTGAATCAGTCAGTGTTAGATCAGTGTATCAGTCAGTGTTAGATCAGTGTATCAGTCAGTGTTAGATCAGTGTATCAGTCAGTGTTAGATCAGTGTATCAGTCAGTGTTAGATCAGTGAATCAGTCAGTGTTAGATCAGTGTATCAGTCAGTGTTAGATCAGTGTATCAGTCAGTGTTAGATCAGTGTATCAGTCAGTGTTAGATCAGTGTATCAGTCAGTGTTAGATCAGTGTATCAGTCAGTGTTAGATCAGTGTATCAGTCAGTGTTAGATCAGTGAATCAGTCAGTGTTAGATCAGTGTATCAGTCAGTGTTAGATCAGTGAATCAGTCAGTGTTAGATCAGTGTATCAGTCAGTGTTAGATCAGTGTATCAGTCAGTGTTAGATCAGTGAATCAGTCAGTGTTAGATCAGTGTATCAGTCAGTGTTAGATCAGTGTATCAGTCAGTGTTAGATCAGTGAATCAGTCAGTGTTAGATCAGTGTATCAGTCAGTGTTAGATCAGTGAATCAGTCAGTGTTAGATCAGTGAATCAGTCAGTGTTAGATCAGTGTATCAGTCAGTGTTAGATCAGTGTATCAGTCAGTGTTAGATCAGTGAATCAGTCAGTGTTAGATCAGTGTATCAGTCAGTGTTAGATCAGTGTATCAGTCAGTGTTAGATCAGTGTATCAGTCAGTGTTAGATCAGTGTATCAGTCAGTGTTAGATCAGTGAATCAGTCAGTGTTAGATCAGTGTATCAGTCAGTGTTAGATCAGTGTATCAGTCAGTGTTAGATCAGTGTATCAGTCAGTGTTAGATCAGTGTATCAGTCAGTGTTAGATCAGTGTATCAGTCAGTGTTAGATCAGTGTATCAGTCAGTGTTAGATCAGTGAATCAGTCAGTGTTAGATCAGTGTATCAGTCAGTGTTAGATCAGTGAATCAGTCAGTGTTAGATCAGTGTATCAGTCAGTGTTAGATCAGTGTATCAGTCAGTGTTAGATCAGTGAATCAGTCAGTGTTAGATCAGTGTATCAGTCAGTGTTAGATCAGTGAATCAGTCAGTGTTAGATCAGTGTATCAGTCAGTGTTAGATCAGTGAATCAGTCAGTGTTAGATCAGTGAATCAGTCAGTGTTAGATCAGTGTATCAGTCAGTGTTAGATCAGTGTATCAGTCAGTGTTAGATCAGTGAATCAGTCAGTGTTAGATCAGTGTATCAGTCAGTGTTAGATCAGTGAATCAGTCAGTGTTAGATCAGTGTATCAGTCAGTGTTAGATCAGTGAATCAGTCAGTGTTAGATCAGTGAATCAGTCAGTGTTAGATCAGTGTATCAGTCAGTGTTAGATCAGTGTATCAGTCAGTGTTAGATCAGTGAATCAGTCAGTGTTAGATCAGTGTATCAGTCAGTGTTAGATCAGTGAATCAGTCAGTGTTAGATCAGTGAATCAGTCAGTGTTAGATCAGTGTATCAGTCAGTGTTAGATCAGTGTATCAGTCAGTGTTAGATCAGTGTATCAGTCAGTGTTAGATCAGTGTATCAGTCAGTGTTAGATCAGTGTATCAGTCAGTGTTAGATCAGTGAATCAGTCAGTGTTAGATCAGTGTATCAGTCAGTGTTAGATCAGTGTATCAGTCAGTGTTAGATCAGTGTATCACTCAGTGTTAGATCAGTGAATCAGTCAGTGTTAGATCAGTGAATCAGTCAGTGTTAGATCAGTGTATCAGTCAGTGTTAGATCAGTGAATCAGTCAGTGTTAGATCAGTGTATCAGTCAGTGTTAGATCAGTGTATCAGTCAGTGTTAGATCAGTGTATCACTCAGTGTTAGATCAGTGTATCAGTCAGTGTTAGATCAGTGTATCAGTCAGTGTTAGATCAGTGTATCAGTCAGTGTTAGATCAGTGTATCAGTCAGTGTTAGATCAGTGTATCACTCAGTGTTAGATCAGTGTATCAGTCAGTGTTAGATCAGTGTATCAGTCAGTGTTAGATCAGTGAATCAGTCAGTGTTAGATCAGTGAATCAGTCAGTGTTAGATCAGTGTATCAGTCAGTGTTAGATCAGTGAATCAGTCAGTGTTAGATCAGTGTATCAGTCAGTGTTAGATCAGTGTATCAGTCAGTGTTAGATCAGTGAATCAGTCAGTGTTAGATCAGTGTATCAGTCAGTGTTAGATCAGTGTATCAGTCAGTGTTAGATCAGTGAATCAGTCAGTGTTAGATCAGTGTATCAGTCAGTGTTAGATCAGTGAATCAGTCAGTGTTAGATCAGTGAATCAGTCAGTGTTAGATCAGTGAATCAGTCAGTGTTAGATCAGTGAATCAGTCAGTGTTAGATCAGTGTATCAGTCAGTGTTAGATCAGTGTATCAGTCAGTGTTAGATCAGTGTATCAGTCAGTGTTAGATCAGTGTATCAGTCAGTGTTAGATCAGTGAATCAGTCAGTGTTAGATCAGTGAATCAGTCAGTGTTAGATCAGTGAATCAGTCAGTGTTAGATCAGTGTATCAGTCAGTGTTAGATCAGTGTATCAGTCAGTGTTAGATCAGTGTATCAGTCAGTGTTAGATCAGTGAATCAGTCAGTGTTAGATCAGTGTATCAGTCAGTGTTAGATCAGTGTATCAGTCAGTGTTAGATCAGTGAATCAGTCAGTGTTAGATCAGTGTATCAGTCAGTGTTAGATCAGTGAATCAGTCAGTGTTAGATCAGTGTATCAGTCAGTGTTAGATCAGTGAATCAGTCAGTGTTAGATCAGTGTATCAGTCAGTGTTAGATCAGTGAATCAGTCAGTGTTAGATCAGTGTATCAGTCAGTGTTAGATCAGTGAATCAGTCAGTGTTAGATCAGTGTATCAGTCAGTGTTAGATCAGTGAATCAGTCAGTGTTAGATCAGTGTATCAGTCAGTGTTAGATCAGTGAATCAGTCAGTGTTAGATCAGTGTATCAGTCAGTGTTAGATCAGTGAATCAGTCAGTGTTAGATCAGTGTATCAGTCAGTGTTAGATCAGTGTATCAGTCAGTGTTAGATCAGTGTATCAGTCAGTGTTAGATCAGTGTATCAGTCAGTGTTAGATCAGTGAATCAGTCAGTGTTAGATCAGTGTATCAGTCAGTGTTAGATCAGTGTATCACTCAGTGTTAGATCAGTGTATCAGTCAGTGTTAGATCAGTGTATCACTCAGTGTTAGATCAGTGAATCAGTCAGTGTTAGATCAGTGTATCAGTCAGTGTTAGATCAGTGTATCAGTGAGTGTTAGATCAGTGTATCAGTCAGTGTTAGATCAGTGTATCAGTCAGTGTTAGATCAGTGTATCAGTCAGTGTTAGATCAGTGTATCAGTCAGTGTTAGATCAGTGTATCAGTCAGTGTTAGATCAGTGTATCAGTCAGTGTTAGATCAGTGAATCAGTCAGTGTTAGATCAGTGAATCAGTCAGTGTTAGATCAGTGTATCAGTCAGTGTTAGATCAGTGTATCAGTCAGTGTTAGATCAGTGTATCAGTCAGTGTTAGATCAGTGTATCAGTCAGTGTTAGATCAGTGTATCAGTCAGTGTTAGATCAGTGTATCAGTCAGTGTTAGATCAGTGTATCAGTCAGTGTTAGATCAGTGTATCAGTCAGTGTTAGATCAGTGTATCAGTCAGTGTTAGATCAGTGTATCAGTCAGTGTTAGATCAGTGTATCAGTCAGTGTTAGATCAGTGTATCAGTCAGTGTTAGATCAGTGTATCAGTCAGTGTTAGATCAGTGAATCAGTCAGTGTTAGATCAGTGTATCAGTCAGTGTTAGATCAGTGAATCAGTCAGTGTTAGATCAGTGAATCAGTCAGTGTTAGATCAGTGAATCAGTCAGTGTTAGATCAGTGTATCAGTCAGTGTTAGATCAGTGTATCAGTCAGTGTTAGATCAGTGTATCAGTCAGTGTTAGATCAGTGTATCAGTCAGTGTTAGATCAGTGTATCAGTCAGTGTTAGATCAGTGTATCAGTCAGTGTTAGATCAGTGAATCAGTCAGTGTTAGATCAGTGTATCAGTCAGTGTTAGATCAGTGTATCAGTCAGTGTTAGATCAGTGTATCAGTCAGTGTTAGATCAGTGTATCAGTCAGTGTTAGATCAGTGAATCAGTCAGTGTTAGATCAGTGTATCAGTCAGTGTTAGATCAGTGTATCAGTCAGTGTTAGATCAGTGTATCAGTCAGTGTTAGATCAGTGTATCAGTCAGTGTTAGATCAGTGTATCAGTCAGTGTTAGATCAGTGTATCAGTCAGTGTTAGATCAGTGAATCAGTCAGTGTTAGATCAGTGTATCAGTCAGTGTTAGATCAGTGTATCAGTCAGTGTTAGATCAGTGTATCAGTCAGTGTTAGATCAGTGTATCAGTCAGTGTTAGATCAGTGTATCAGTCAGTGTTAGATCAGTGTATCAGTCAGTGTTAGATCAGTGAATCAGTCAGTGTTAGATCAGTGTATCAGTCAGTGTTAGATCAGTGTATCAGTCAGTGTTAGATCAGTGTATCAGTCAGTGTTAGATCAGTGTATCAGTCAGTGTTAGATCAGTGTATCAGTCAGTGTTAGATCAGTGTATCAGTCAGTGTTAGATCAGTGTATCAGTCAGTGTTAGATCAGTGTATCAGTCAGTGTTAGATCAGTGTATCAGTCAGTGTTAGATCAGTGTATCAGTCAGTGTTAGATCAGTGTATCAGTCAGTGTTAGATCAGTGAATCAGTCAGTGTTAGATCAGTGTATCAGTCAGTGTTAGATCAGTGTATCAGTCAGTGTTAGATCAGTGTATCAGTCAGTGTTAGATCAGTGTATCAGTCAGTGTTAGATCAGTGTATCAGTCAGTGTTAGATCAGTGTATCAGTCAGTGTTAGATCAGTGAATCAGTCAGTGTTAGATCAGTGTATCAGTCAGTGTTAGATCAGTGTATCAGTCAGTGTTAGATCAGTGTATCAGTCAGTGTTAGATCAGTGTATCAGTCAGTGTTAGATCAGTGAATCAGTCAGTGTTAGATCAGTGAATCAGTCAGTGTTAGATCAGTGAATCAGTCAGTGTTAGATCAGTGTATCAGTCAGTGTTAGATCAGTGAATCAGTCAGTGTTAGATCAGTGTATCAGTCAGTGTTAGATCAGTGAATCAGTCAGTGTTAGATCAGTGTATCAGTCAGTGTTAGATCAGTGTATCAGTCAGTGTTAGATCAGTGTATCAGTCAGTGTTAGATCAGTGAATCAGTCAGTGTTAGATCAGTGAATCAGTCAGTGTTAGATCAGTGTATCAGTCAGTGTTAGATCAGTGTATCAGTCAGTGTTAGAGCAGTGTATCAGTCAGTGTTAGATCAGTGTATCAGTCAGTGTTAGATCAGTGTATCAGTCAGTGTTAGAGCAGTGTATCAGTCAGTGTTAGATCAGTGAATCAGTCAGTGTTAGATCAGTGTATCAGTCAGTGTTAGATCAGTGAATCAGTCAGTGTTAGATCAGTGTATCAGTCAGTGTTAGATCAGTGAATCAGTCAGTGTTAGATCAGTGTATCAGTCAGTGTTAGAGCAGTGTATCAGTCAGTGTTAGATCAGTGTATCAGTCAGTGTTAGATCAGTGAATCAGTCAGTGTTAGATCAGTGTATCAGTCAGTGTTAGATCAGTGTATCAGTCAGTGTTAGATCAGTGTATCAGTCAGTGTTAGATCAGTGTATCAGTCAGTGTTAGATCAGTGTATCAGTCAGTGTTAGATCAGTGTATCAGTCAGTGTTAGATCAGTGTATCAGTCAGTGTTTGATCAGTGTATCAGTCAGTGTTAGATCAGTGTATCAGTCAGTGTTAGATCAGTGTATCAGTCAGTGTTAGATCAGTGAATCAGTCAGTGTTAGATCAGTGAATCAGTCAGTGTTAGATCAGTGAATCAGTCAGTGTTAGAGCAGTGTATCAGTCAGTGTTAGATCAGTGTATCAGTCAGTGTTAGATCAGTGAATCAGTCAGTGTTAGATCAGTGAATCAGTCAGTGTTAGATCAGTGTATCAGTCAGTGTTAGATCAGTGTATCAGTCAGTGTTAGATCAGTGAATCAGTCAGTGTTAGATCAGTGAATCAGTCAGTGTTAGATCAGTGTATCAGTCAGTGTTAGATCAGTGAATCAGTCAGTGTTAGATCAGTGTATCAGTCAGTGTTAGATCAGTGTATCAGTCAGTGTTAGATCAGTGTATCAGTCAGTGTTAGAGCAGTGTATCAGTCAGTGTTAGATCAGTGAATCAGTCAGTGTTAGATCAGTGAATCAGTCAGTGTTAGAGCAGTGTATCAGTCAGTGTTAGATCAGTGTATCAGTCAGTGTTAGATCAGTGAATCAGTCAGTGTTAGATCAGTGAATCAGTCAGTGTTAGATCAGTGAATCAGTCAGTGTTAGATCAGTGTATCAGTCAGTGTTAGATCAGTGAATCAGTCAGTGTTAGATCAGTGTATCAGTCAGTGTTAGATCAGTGAATCAGTCAGTGTTAGATCAGTGTATCAGTCAGTGTTAGATCAGTGAATCAGTCAGTGTTAGATCAGTGTATCAGTCAGTGTTAGATCAGTGTATCAGTCAGTGTTAGATCAGTGTATCAGTCAGTGTTAGATCAGTGTATCAGTCAGTGTTAGATCAGTGTATCAGTCAGCGTTAGATCAGTGTATCAGTCAGTGTTAGATCAGTGAATCAGTCAGTGTTAGATCAGTGTATCAGTCAGTGTTAGATCAGTGTATCAGTCAGTGTTAGATCAGTGTATCAGTCAGTGTTAGATCAGTGAATCAGTCAGTGTTAGATCAGTGTATCAGTCAGTGTTAGATCAGTGTATCAGTCAGTGTTAGATCAGTGAATCAGTCAGTGTTAGATCAGTGTATCAGTCAGTGTTAGATCAGTGAATCAGTCAGTGTTAGATCAGTGTATCAGTCAGTGTTAGATCAGTGTATCAGTCAGTGTTAGATCAGTGTATCAGTCAGTGTTAGATCAGTGTATCAGTCAGTGTTAGATCAGTGAATCAGTCAGTGTTAGATCAGTGTATCAGTCAGTGTTAGATCAGTGAATCAGTCAGTGTTAGATCAGTGAATCAGTCAGTGTTAGATCAGTGTATCAGTCAGTGTTAGATCAGTGTATCAGTCAGTGTTAGATCAGTGTATCAGTCAGTGTTAGATCAGTGTATCAGTCAGTGTTAGATCAGTGTATCAGTCAGTGTTAGATCAGTGTATCAGTCAGTGTTAGAGCAGTGTATCAGTCAGTGTTAGATCAGTGTATCAGTCAGTGTTAGATCAGTGTATCAGTCAGTGTTAGATCAGTGTATCAGTCAGTGTTAGATCAGTGAATCAGTCAGTGTTAGATCAGTGAATCAGTCAGTGTTAGATCAGTGAATCAGTCAGTGTTAGATCAGTGAATCAGTCAGTGTTAGATCAGTGTATCAGTCAGTGTTAGATCAGTGAATCAGTCAGTGTTAGATCAGTGAATCAGTCAGTGTTAGATCAGTGTATCAGTCAGTGTTAGATCAGTGTATCAGTCAGTGTTAGATCAGTGTATCAGTCAGTGTTAGATCAGTGTATCAGTCAGTGTTAGATCAGTGTATCAGTCAGTGTTAGATCAGTGAATCAGTCAGTGTTAGATCAGTGTATCAGTCAGTGTTAGATCAGTGAATCAGTCAGTGTTAGATCAGTGTATCAGTCAGTGTTAGATCAGTGAATCAGTCAGTGTTAGATCAGTGTATCAGTCAGTGTTAGATCAGTGAATCAGTCAGTGTTAGATCAGTGTATCAGTCAGTGTTAGATCAGTGTATCAGTCAGTGTTAGATCAGTGAATCAGTCAGTGTTAGATCAGTGTATCAGTCAGTGTTAGATCAGTGAATCAGTCAGTGTTAGATCAGTGTATCAGTCAGTGTTAGATCAGTGAATCAGTCAGTGTTAGATCAGTGAATCAGTCAGTGTTAGATCAGTGAATCAGTCAGTGTTAGATCAGTGTATCAGTCAGTGTTAGATCAGTGTATCAGTCAGTGTTAGATCAGTGTATCAGTCAGTGTTAGAGCAGTGTATCAGTCAGTGTTAGATCAGTGTATCAGTCAGTGTTAGATCAGTGAATCAGTCAGTGTTAGATCAGTGTATCAGTCAGTGTTAGATCAGTGTATCAGTCAGTGTTAGATCAGTGTATCAGTCAGTGTTAGATCAGTGTATCAGTCAGTGTTAGATCAGTGTATCAGTCAGTGTTAGATCAGTGAATCAGTCAGTGTTAGATCAGTGTATCAGTCAGTGTTAGATCAGTGTATCAGTCAGTGTTAGATCAGTGTATCAGTCAGTGTTAGATCAGTGTATCAGTCAGTGTTAGATCAGTGTATCAGTCAGTGTTAGATCAGTGAATCAGTCAGTGTTAGATCAGTGTATCAGTCAGTGTTAGATCAGTGTATCAGTCAGTGTTAGATCAGTGTATCAGTCAGTGTTAGATCAGTGTATCAGTCAGTGTTAGATCAGTGTATCAGTCAGTGTTAGATCAGTGTATCAGTCAGTGTTAGATCAGTGTATCAGTCAGTGTTAGATCAGTGTATCAGTCAGTGTTAGATCAGTGAATCAGTCAGTGTTAGATCAGTGTATCAGTCAGTGTTAGATCAGTGTATCAGTCAGTGTTAGATCAGTGTATCAGTCAGTGTTAGATCAGTGTATCAGTCAGTGTTAGATCAGTGAATCAGTCAGTGTTAGATCAGTGTATCAGTCAGTGTTAGATAAGTGTGTCAGTCAGTGTTAGATCAGTGTATCAGTCAGTAAACGGGACGAGGGAGGTCACGTACGGGACAAATCAATTAGGCCCAAAATACGGGACGTCCCGGCTAATACGGGATCCCGTCAGAATCTGTCCCACAGTTTGAGAGTGACCGCCGTTCAGAAAAGCTGTCATGTGATACTGCGTGTGTGTGTGTGTTTCAGGACGATCATATACCTGTCAGTAGTGTATGCGGCGGGTCAGGTGGTCATGGCCGTCAGCACGATTCATGACATCACAGACACCGACAGAGACGGCACGCCGGATAACTTCACCTTCCACATGTGAGTCAGTCTGAAGCATAACACCGCCTCGCAGTGTACTGTGTATTCATAAAATTGTCTGGAGACTTTTAATAGAATAGTTCCTTCTGAAAACACACTCTTCTCAGAAGAAAAGGTACAAAAGCTGTCACTGGGACAGTGCCCTTCAAAGGGTAATCTAATGTGTACCTTTGAGGGACTAATATGCACTCTTTAGGTACAAAGGTGTGCCTTTTGAAAAGGTATCGACACAGTGACAGCTTTTGTGCATTTCGTTCTGAGTGTGTGGTCTGCGCATGCCATGTTTAATTGAGCGATTGAGTTGCGCATCATATCCTGCCGAATATCTCGTGAGAATTCCCTGGTGACAATGAAGGACAAAAAAGTAGCCTACTTATTACAGAAATAATCTACTTTAAAAGAATATACTTAAGTGTGAACAACGTTATGTTTTTTTGACACTAGTGCATGTTAATTGCAATTAAATAACAGTTTTTTAGTATTATAGTTTAACTGTTTCAATTAAATACACGTTTTTTTGACACACTTCAGTAGGACGTAAGTACATCTTTATATGTAATTCTATAATTACTTATATTGTCTTTGAAATATTGTAAAACTGTAGTTTGCTTGTGTGTGTGTGTGTGTGTGTGTCCTGGTAAACCCTACGTTATGTCGCCACAAAGATGGCAATGTTCGAAATCCTTGTCCTTGTGGGACATTTCGTGGTTCCCATTAGGGAAAACAGCTTATAAATGATACTAAGTGATGTTTTTTTTTTAAATGTAAAAATGCAGAAAGTTTCGGGTGATGGGTAGGTTTAGGGGTAGGGTTAGTGTGTGTGTGTGTGTGTGTGTGTGTGTGTGTGTGTGTGTGTGTGTGATGGATATGGGTTAGTGTGTGTGTGTGATGGGTAGGGTTGGGTTAGTGTGTGTGTGTGATGGGTAGGTTTAGGGGTAGGGTTAGTGTGTGTGTGTGTGTGTGTGTGTGTGTGTGTGTGTGTGTGTGATGGGTATGGGTTAGTGTGTGAGTGTGATGGGTAGGGTTGGGTTAGTGTGTGTGTGTGATGGGTAGGGTTGGGTTAGTGTGTGTGTGTGATGGGTAGGGTTGGGTTAGTGTAAGAGGTGAGAATATATAGTTTATGTCTATAGTTAAGTCCCCATAAAACATAGAAAACAAACGTGTGTGTGTGTGTGTGTGTGTGTGTGTGTATTTCAGCGCTCTGTCCATGCTGGGTTTGATCCTCATTGCTCTGGGCACTGGGGGTATTAAACCATGTGTGGCTGCGTTTGGTGGCGATCAGTTTCAGGAACATCAGGTACGATACTTTCTAACGTCTTCGTCAGCCTGACTTCTTCTTTGCCTTTCTGTCTAATGGTTTGTTGTGATGTGTTGATCGTTACAGAGTCGCCAACTCAACACATTTTTCTCAGTGTTTTATTTGTGCATCAACGCAGGAAGTCTTCTTTCCACGCTCATTACTCCTGTTCTCAGAGGTACACCCTGTTATGCTTTTTTGAGATCACCCTTCCTGTAGTGTGTAATAAAGCTGTTTGTGAATGTAAAAGGTCTGCAAAGTTTCAAAGATCAAAGTGCAGATAAAAAATAAAATTCTCCCAAAAGAAAGAAGTGATTCTGAACCGCCTGAAACGAGTCGTCGGTAATTCCAGTCTCTCGTCCTGCTGAATCTACACATGTTTGTAACACTTTCGCATAATGCCAGTCTATGATTTTCATTGGCTACTGGTGAACAACATCTACTTTGACCTCAAACACTGTAGTTGATCTGAGACGGGGAGAGTTTGGTTCCTGTTGTTCATGTCGAGAAGACGCTGTTTTCTGCCGCCAAAACTGACACCATCGTTACTGTTCGTGTCACTGTGTATCAAGAGCTGAGATTCAGATGTGATAATGGCCTTTTGGTTTCATTGACCAATCACAACAGACTGGGTCATCTGACCAATCAGAGCAGAGTAGACCAATCACAACAGACTGGGTCATCTGACCAATCAGAGCAGAGTAGACCAATCACAGCAGACTGGGTCATCTGACCAATCAGAGCAGAGTAGACCAATCACAACAGACTGGGTCATCTGACCAATCAGAGCAGAGCAGACCAATCACAACAGACTGGGTCATCTGACCAATCAGAGCAGAGTAGACCAATCACAGCAGACTGGTTTATCTGACCAATCAGAGCAGACTAGACCAATCACAACAGACTGGGCCATCTGACCAATCAAAGCAGAGCAGACTCTCAGAGAGGCGGGGTTTAGAGAGACTGAATCCTTTATCAAACTGTTTCAGACACTGTGAGAAAGAGCTGATGCTGCAGTGGATATTATGAGAAAAGTAAAGTGTTTTTGTACCTTGGATGCGTGTAAAACTATCGCAGGACACTCCAAAGCAAAATTAGGAACCTTTAAAATAGCATAATAGGGGCACTTTAACACACATTTCCATCATCTTCTCCCCATAACACCCTTCTCCCCGTCTAACGCTCCTCTCTGTGTGTGTGTGTGTGTGTGTGTGTGTGTGTGTGTGCAGCTCAGGAGTGTGGCATCCACACACAGCAACAGTGTTATCCTCTGGCCTTCGGGGTCCCAGCCGCTCTCATGGTCGTATCGCTGGGTAAGACCGAGTGCCAACTGAACACACACACTGTGATCTGTGTGTGTGTTTCTGATGTGTGCTGTGTGTTACAGTGGTGTTCATCGCTGGCAGTGGCATGTACGTCAAAACAGATCCAGAGGGAAACATTATCTGGGCCGTGTGTAAATGCATAGGGGTGAGTCGAGATTCTGCTCAAAGGAATATTTAATACAAAAATTAAAACTCTGTCATCATTTATGGGTTCAAACCATGATTTTCTATCTTCTGTAGAACATAAAAATCGATATTTTGCAGATTGTTCAAACTGCTCTTTTCCACACAGGTGATTTAGGAGCTGTAGAGACTAAAATGACCCATAAAAGTTTCATGAAAGCAGTCAGTTTGTCTAATACTCTCTCTCAGGGTCATGTGATGCCTTTGTTAGAGGAAACTCCTCCAGTATAAATGCCAAATCTCAGTCACACTAGTGCTCAAATCTGGTGCAAATGGGTTTTTTAACAATATGAATGTGTAAACATGACAGATGTTTTTCATTTTTTGGTCAACTAGCCCTATAATCCAAGTATACTTATAATCATCTTGAGGAAAGTTACTTTTAAACGTAATGCATTACAATATTGCGTAAATCTTTTTAAAAAAAGTAACTAATTGCATTACTTGTTATGAAAATAAATGTGTTACATTACTTTTGTGTTACTTCTTCTCACCTGGGCTGGGCTTGCTAGCAAAAAATAAAGACCCTTTCACACCAAAAGTGCAAATGCAAAAGGAAATGCAAATTCACACAGTCATTTTTGATGATTAGTTTGGTTGAATTGGATCGAAGGTCATCAGCAAAGACATTAATTAGTAAAGTGAGATTAAGTGCAACATATTAAGTTTGCATTTCAGACTGAATGCTCTCGTTTAGTCCGGATCTACAATAACCATCATGTTCACACACACACACACACACACACACACACACACACACACACACACACACACACACACACACACACACACACACACACACACACACACACACACAACGCCTCTGTATTACTCCTGATTCCCCTCAACATGAGGACAGCAGAGGCGTCTGTCAATACATGGAAAACAGACTGAGTAACTTATTTTAAAAAAGTAACTCAGATATTTTGATGTAAATTTAAAAGTAATGCATTCCTTGAAAAAGTAATCTGATTACGTAACATACGTCACTTGTAATGCATTACCCCTAACATTGATCATCTTGTAAATGTGTCTTCTCTTTCTGTAGTTTGCCATCAGAAACCGTTTCAGGCACAGAAGCAGCGCTCATCCCAAGAGGGAGCACTGGATGGACTGGGCCAATGAGAAATACGATGTATGCCACAATCCTGCCATCTCTGTACACACATCTCTGTACCTCAACTGGGGACATTCCATAGACTTCTGTTGTTTAAAAAATATATATAATTGTAAAAAAAATAATAATAAGTACAATTGTAAAAATCATATTACAAATGAGGACGTCCACAAAAGGAGGTTTTGTAAGATTTAACTCACTTCTGGGTTACAAATTTGGGTAACACTTTACTCGAAGGGGTGTGCATAAGACTGACATGACACATGTCATGAATATGAAGGAGGTTTATGCATGTTTATGACAACTGTCATTAAGTGTCATTCGCTCAATTATTTATTTTAATGCAAATATGACATTGTTTGAGATGTCTTTGTTATGACAACTTGACATTACCAAGACAACATCAATTGTCATAAATATGTCATAAACATGACATAGCAGATTAATTATCAAACTTAAGACACCACTTAGCTTTATGGATTAACATTACATTAAACTGTCATGTGGTTGGTGTTGACATTGGCTGTCATGAGGCCATTATAACTGTGTCATGAATATTTTTCGTGATCTCAACTACAGTGGTACACATTGAATTTGTCATTAAAATGTTATAATGGCCTCATGACAGCCAATGTCAACACCAACCACCTGACAGTTTAATGTAATGTTAACCCATAAAGCTAAGTGGTTTCTTAAGTTTGATCATTAATCTGCTATGTCATGTTTATGACAGGTTGTGTTGTCTTGGTAATGTCAAGTTGCCATTACCAAGACTCTGACAGGTTATGATGTATTGGTTTATGTCAAGGTGTCATAACAAAGACATCTCAAACAATCTCATATTTGCATTATAAATGTCATGATTGAGCGAATGACACTTAATGACAGTTGTCACAAACATGCATAAACATCCTTCATATTCATTACATGTGTCATGTCATGATTATGAAAGTGTCATGTCAGTCTTATGTACACCCCTTCAAGTAAAGTGTTACCTTAAACCCAAATTTGTCCCCAAAACATGGTTACACACACACACACACACACACACACAGACACACACAGACAAATGTACCCACAAAGTCAAACATTTCTGATATTACTATCTTTGCAGGGACACATAGTCCACGATGAGCTACACACTCACACACTCCTCTATCTCTCTCCAGAAACTCCTCATCGCTCAGATAAAGATGGTGTTGAAGGTGTTGTTCCTCTACATCCCCCTGCCCATGTTCTGGACCCTGTTTGACCAAAAGGTGCGGATCTGACCTGGTTAATCTGGTGTGTGTGTGTGTGTGTGTGTGTGTGCTGGGTTTGTGTTTAGTAACGGTTGTGTGTGTTGCTCGTGTGCAGGGCTCCCGCTGGACTCTCCAGGCCACCACCATGAGCGGAGACTTCGTAAGTGTCTTCATTTCGTTTGATTTAATGGCTCTAAACGGGAGAGTTAGTCAGCAGTGACTCATGTTATGTTTGTCATCAGTCTAACATAATCTGATACAGTCACGATTAAGAGATTATTTAAAATCTAGCCGAACAAGGCTCAATACACAGAGATTTATGAAATATCTTTTTTAAATCGCTGTGATTTCCTCCTGTCTGTAGAGAGCGTTCATCCTTCAGCCGGACCAGATGCAGGTGAGCTCATCCCGTCCGTCAGCGCGTGTGTGTGTTATCAGAGCGCGTCTAAGCCGAGTTATTCATCTCGCGCTTGATTATAATGGTCTAAGATTATAACATCAATACACTGGAAAGCAATGTGATCTCATCTCACGCTGTTCATAGTATAAGACGTTAAATGGGATACATTTTTGTTCTGGGATTGTTTTTAGGAAAGAAAAGCATTTATTTAAAATTGGAATCTTTTGTAACATTATAAAAGTCTTTACTGCCACTTTTGAAATGCTTAATGCATCCTCGCTGAAGCTTTTGAGAGACAGTGTGAAAGAAAGCTGTGTGTGAAGCTGGACTGAAAGCGCTCTGTTCTCTGTCAGACGGTGAACCCTATCCTGATCCTGACCCTGGTGCCCATCATGGACCGGATTATATTCCCTCTCATCAAAAAGTGTGGCCTCGACTTCAGGTGTGAAAAGATGAATCTCTGCTGTGAGAGTGATGATGATACAGTGTTCCTGATATAAACGTTGTGTTGTGTGTTGTGTTTTACGCTCCAGCCCTTTGAAGAGAATGACGGTCGGCATGTTGTTCGCTGCCATGGCGTTCGTTTGTGCAGCTTTAGTCCAGATTGAGATCGATGTGAGTGTGAAATGTGTGACTCAGACTCAAGTGTTCACGTTCAGAAAAGCTCTTCTCGCGCTCCACAATCTAATGATCTTATTCTCCTCAGAAAACATTGCCCAAATTCCCATCGTCCTCTGAGAGCCAGCTGAAGGTGGTGAACATGTACAACAGTTCAGTGAACGTGACCATCTCACCCAAAGACACTCTTCTGATAGACTCATTGGAGGTACTACACACATCTTACACACACACACATAACAGAGAGAGATGTTTCACTATTGTTTCCCATTTGTCTTATAGAGCAGTGCAGGATATGTGACATTGGATCACCAGGACATCACAGTGTCCTTAAACACAAGTCCTGTGACCACTAAAGCTTTCAGTTTAATTAAAGGAGGCCGCCAGACCCTGATCGTCCCCTCTGACCCATCCATCATGTATCTGGTAAGTGTGAAACAAGCAAATATTTGCAGTTCCAATGGTCAAAAACTCATGTTTTTCTGAAGTAAAATGGTGGCTGCTCATGCAAAAGTCACCACAACCATTCTGGAGTGCTTTGGGTCGTTGCTAGGGTGTTGCTATGTATTTGTTTAGGTGTTCAGGGTAGTTTTTAACATGTTGCTGTGGTTGCTTTTTCAAGAAGTTGTATACTAGCACAATTGTAGCGCAATTGACCGTCCGCAAAGACCCGCCCCCTTTAGTTACTGTTCTCTCACGCCACACATCATGTTCTCACGCATTAAAAAACACATCGCGGAGCAGAGAGGACACTGATAACGCGTCAACCGATATGACAGAGCAAGTTACTTTATAATTAAACAAAGTCTCAGCTTTCAAGTTTTATCATTTTTTAAAGAAATTTTAACAATAAATGCCGTTTTGTGGCTCTTGAATGTGTCTGGCAGATCGCTGTACGGCTCAGTTAAAGATTCTCGTGAACCGATCATCTCTCCCTTTTAGTTCATTTATAGCATCAAATAAACATAAATGAACATCAGAAGGAATGTTGTTTCAACCGCGGAAAGACGTCAGTACACACTGATTTTCAAGTTTCAAGGCCAGCAACGTTATATCTACTAACTCTCCTGACTGCTTTGTCGGACTAAATGGCTAATTTGGCGGAAGGCGGATTATGATTGGTCAGATCGTCTGTCAATCAAACTCCATGCGAAGGGTGAATTATATACGGTTTGCAAACATTCCAACGCCTCTCAATAAAGGAGTGGCCACACTACACTTCATTTCATTCACTTTCATTCATGCGCTAGCAAATTCTGGAGAGCAGAAACACAAGCTCACGTTTCACATTTCTCTGATCTGTATGTATTATGTGTGACCAATAGAAGACTGATACATCTTAGCTTGACGGCTTGACATCTCAGCACATTTAAAGGAATACAAATGGTGAAGCCACTAATTTTTAGTGTTGCAGGAAAGTGGAGTGAATAATATTTTTTACAATCTTTACATTTTGGATTCATTATTATTTTGTTCTATGTTGAATTTATGTTTTTTTTTTTAAAGACATCAGTTTCTTGTCAAAAAAGGCGGAGCCCCAGAGCACAGCCGTCTATGACATAATCATGATGGACCAATGGCAGCTCAAGGAGTGTAACGTCTGGGCAGTTTTACAGAAAGTTTGCACTGGGAAGCAATGAAATAAACTCCACAACACTTTAGTTTTGGCCAGATTATTTCCAAATTATTTTGAAATTATATCCCACATGTTCGTTCTTCCATTTAACTTGAAGTATATTGGGGCCTTTACTGGTCCAAGTATATTTTTAATGCACAAACAGGTTCACAGGTTAAAACATTACTGTGATACTATAACAGTGAAAAATACAACAGTGAAATTGTCCCTGTCTTTTGATTTTTTCCTCCAGCAAGAAGACCTAAAGTCCAAACCAAGGGAAGGAAAGAATGCCGTTAGGTCAGTGGACAAACATATATATATTCTTTTACTGTTTCTTAAAACGTCTCAGATTGTAACTATGGTTCCCTGAGAAGGGAGCGAGATGCTGTGTCTGAGTGATGACGCTATGGGAACACTCATACGTGAAAATAGTGACGTGTGACGGCGTCAGGGTTGGGTACCGAACTCTGTACTTTTAAGGGCACCAACCGAATAATGTCGGTACAACCAAGTACCGATTCACATTAAACCAATCGTGCCAAATTTCAGTATCTGAGACCGAATCTGGGCGTGAGAGTAACACTATTTACATATGAATCCTGCATGTTCTGCGTGCACACACACACACACACACACACACGTGTGACGCTTGCAGTGTTTTCAGCCTCTGTTGTCTCACTTGTTGAGTTTGTTAAACACTTGCTTCAGACGCGATCACGCAGGAGCGTTCCCATAGCGTCGTCACTTCAGACGCAGCGTAGAGTTTCCCCGACAGGGAACTGAACTTTCCTGTAATGATGTGTGATGTCACAGGTTTGTGAACGGCTGGACAGCGGATCTGAACATCACTAACTTGAATCCTAACCTGGAGCCAACAGTTATTTCAAACTACTCTCTGGTTAATCAGGGGACGTAAGTCAGTTCTTCAGATTTATCATTGATGTTTAATAAAGTATTATGATTGCTAACATGCTTTAACATAATTTGTAAATTGCTTTTATCAAATTTATACAAGTACTTTTTTTAATCAAATTTGTCAACAAAACAATTACAACAGAAGAACCGGTAATGTTACGACCCTACACTGGTTTAACTATTAAACTTACTTACTTAAGCTATTGCTACCATTAAAATACTGGGAGAGTGAATAGTAGAACATGTGAACAAATTTATTACGTGCAATGGTCGGCCAAGATATATAAGAAAGAAAAGTAAAAATAATTATTATTTACAATCAAGCCAAAATAATTTACAAAGAAAAGAAAATACACAGCAGAGAAATGATGATACACGGGACCTGGGGAGGACAGAGGGAAACTGGGCAGTCCCAACACAAAGAAAAGAATAAAACAATTACTTACTATACTTACTAAAGGGTTGAGGTTAGGGTTTGATTCAGGGTTAGTTACTATAGGAAGTACATGTAACATATAACTACGTCACCTTAAAATAAAGTCTTACCCAGTTGTGTAAAACATTCAGGATTAAAATGGGTTTTGAAAGCTTCTCGATTTTTTAAAACAAGCTTAAGTACTGGCTACTATCAGAACAAATCTGCAACCATTAATGACTGTGTTGTAAATTATCTGTTTTAAATACTGATTGTGTAAATCTTACATTCCTGGACATATGTATTGTGATGTTTTATGTGGTGTACATGTAGTATTGTATGTTATTTTGTTGGTTTACCTGCCCAGGGACAGATGATGTTAACGAGGTATTAGCTAACTCTGGTGCAATTACTTTTAATTGTGCATTGTCCCTGTAAAAATAAACAATAAAATGAAATGAAATGAATGTTATTTCATGTTGACTTGCTGTTCTTCTGGTTTATCTTCTCAGACGGAAGTTCGTACTCAGCAACGGCGCGCAGTCGTGTGAGTTTTCTCAGAAGTTTGGATTCGGTTCTTCATACACCTTCCTCATCCCCAGCACGCTGTTCTCGACTGATGTGTGTATCCTCCCTCATATGTACACCTATCTGTGTCATTCAGCAGAAGCCTCTATATAGCCCCTGTATTTTGTCTTTTGGTTTATATGTGCATGTGTGTTCTTGTGTGTGTGCAGTGTAAGTCTATAAAGCCCGTTGAGGACATTCAGCCCAACTCGGTCCACATGGCTCTGCAGATTCCTCAGTACTTCCTCATCACTATAGGAGAGGTCATGTTCTCCGTCACCGGCCTGCAGTTCTCGTACTCACAGGTGGGACACTGGTTCACTTCACCGCTCAGGAAAAAATGAACAGTTATACGTTTCATTTTACACATTATAATGAGATTAATTACTAATAGCACTGTTTGAACAATCATCACTCATTACCTTCTAAAACCAATTCAGTATCAGCTGTTACCAAATAGACAGTGGAAAGATATCAAATGTTCTGTTAGGTCTTTAAAGGTGCAGTGTGTAAGATACATTCTCTTAACCCAGTTTTATGTTTATTGAGAACTATTAGTAAGCCATTCATGGGTTTATCTCCCCCAACAGTGTAAACATTGAGCCTCACGGGCACTGGGAGTGTTTCTGCTCAGGTGTCAATCTATTTCCAGCTCAGCCTATAGTGAGAGTTTGGGGGCGTGGCTACTGTAGAAGGCGGAGCCAGAGGGTGTTTATCCTCGTAGGCACCATGGCTGATGCGTTACATGGGAAAAGACATTCAGCTTCAGTTACAGGAGTGCAAGACAAAATTTAATATGTTGGACCTTTTATTGAACGTATCCTACTTTTAGACTTTTATAGACTTACTTTTATCCTACTTGTTGAGACATGCCTTCGCAAGCACCCGTAAGAGCTGTGTTTGGGATGTTTGAGTTGGAGTGCGTTTGCAAAATATATATAAATATATATATATATATTGTAATTCCAGTAGGTGCTTAAGATCAGTAATTAAATGGATAGTCACAGTCCTGGATATTGATTGGTTAATACAGCATTCCCACGTGCAAAAATACTTGGTCTAGTTGCCACATAATGTTAGCCTGGGTTTCCCCATACTGCCTTGCCGCAGCGCGATTTTATTCACACTGCTAGGTAGTCTAGATACCATGGACCGCCTCATTTAGGGAACCAATCACAGAACGGGGAGGGAGCAGCAAGACGATGACGACGCGTCTATGCGACACACCGAAGCAGTTTGTTTATACCTATGGATCTAACATGGCAGCAGACACGAAGTTACCTTTCGATGCAGCCTTACGGCCGTTTCACACATGGGTTTCACACCGCAAGCGTGAGCGTCACTTGAGCAGCGCGTCAGCGTAACTACATCGTCACTGAAGCGCGAGAGGATTCACACTGGAAGCGTTTGTACAGCGTCACAGCAGCGGCTCCAAAGCTATAAGCGAGCAATTCTTTACAAAGACAACATAGAAGTTGGTCATTTATAACATTGATAAGTCTTGAAAGTTTGTAATGGGGAGGTGTACAACATTCGCATATAAATGTTAAACAACAAAACAACCCAGAAAATGGCTCCAATCTATTAGTTTCAGTCATACTTTCGATATGTTTACAAGACTGCAACTCCGCGGATAAAAAACAAAACACACAAATAAACCACACACTCGTGTTTGATTTGGGTTGTGCTAGCCTGTGTAGCTGTCTGTGTTACATAAACTAAAAGAACGCTTATATATAATATTTTCTGGCTAGTTTACTTTAGTTATTTTTATATAATACACAACTTTCACCCAAATTGAATAATTAAAAACAAGTTTTTACCGGGTAGCCTAAATCTTCTATAAATATTTTTGAGTCTTTATTTTCTTTTATTTGCCTACTCAAGTTATAAGTTAAGTTAACTGAAACGATTGGCTATGAGCTACGTACAGGCGCATTTGATAGACATTCTTAGCACCCAATAAACGGCTCTGGGCATTCGTAAACCACGCCTCAAATACGAGAAAATGAACATGGGGTTCCCAGACCACAGGGTCTGACGTTAGCCAGGCTAACATAATGTGCCAATCTGTATTGTACTGTCTTTCCAAACCTGTATGCATATCTTTCTTCAGAACAAAACAGAAGATATTTTGAAGAATGTTTCAACAGTTTTTGTACATACAATGGAAGTCAGTGGAAACCAAAACTGTTTGGTTATCAACATCCTTCAAAATATATTTTGTATTCAGCCAAACTAAGAAAGTCATACAGTTTTGAAACGATATAAGGGCGAGTAAATGATGACATGATTTTAATTTTTGAGTGAACTATCCCTTTAAAAGTGTGTTTTTAACTGGAACATACACTATATGTCAATGGCATATGATACCCTGTAGACTGCCAAGATAATTCTCCAATCAATATCTGTGAGCGCTTCCCTCTCAACAACAGCCGTGCTTCTATGTCTTCAGGCTCCAAAGAACATGAAGTCCGTGTTGCAGGCCGGCTGGTTGTGCACTAATGCCGTGGGAAACATTATTGTGCTGATTGTGGCAGAGCTGGGAAAGCTTCCGAAACAGGTGAAGCATCCGACCTCATGACCTCACACACACATTCAGCCAAGCTGTATGAATACTGTAATATATAATACAGACAAAAATAACAGTGTTCAGATTTCAAACAACAAATAATAATGACAGAATTAAAAAAATGTGTTGAATTATTCAATGTCTGTGTTTTCTCACTCAGTGGGCAGAGTATCTGTTGTTTGCGTCACTGCTTGTGGCTGTGAGTATCATCTTCTCCGTCATGGCGTATTTCTACACCTACATTGACCCAGCTGAGATTGAGGCTCAGATCAGGAGGGAGCAGGGGCTTGAGCCAGAGGAGGAGAAGAAAGAGACACTAGAAATGGAGGACAAAGATGAAGACCAGAAAAATGAGCTGGAGGTCAAACATACCAAGCTATAAGATACTATGATACATTTATGAAGATTGTTATACGTTAAGATCTACCCTTTAGTTCCATATTTATGTAAATAAAATGACTTTGAGCAGACATTGTTGTCAAATTCAGTGTTACTGTATTGATAAGACCCTACTGAGTGAACAATCAGATGTATCATGAAAAATTCTCATTTAAAATGTAGAGTAAAAACCTTCTGTTATAATATTTTTAGACATGGTTTAAAATGCAAATGGTCTGGTTAGGGTGTGTGAAGATTTGTTAAGCTAATAAACAAGGAACTATAAAACAAAGGTCTGTCTATCTTTAGTCTTTGCAAAACACATTAGAATTCATCATGAGGTGTAAATGTTCTGGATTTAACCTCTCTTGACTCTTACAAAACCTAGCTGTCTATTGCCTTTTAAAGCATTATGGGTATGAATGAATTAATGAGGCATTTATATAGCGCTTTCATATGTACTAATGTACACCCAAAGCGCTTTACAATCATATCAGGGGTTCTCTCCTCAACCAGCACCAGTGTGAGCATCCACTTGGATGATGCCACGGCAGCCACAGTACAACGGCGCCAGTGCGCTCACACACACCAGCTACAGGTGGAGAGGAGAGAGAGTGATAGAGCCAGTTCAGAGGATGGGGATTATTAGGAGGCCATGATTGACAAGGGCCAATGAGTGGAATGTAGCCAATGTGGTTACACCCCTACTCTTTACCAGAAGTGCCATGGAATGGGTATATTATACGTTATACATACACTCACCTAAAGGATTATTAGGAACACCATACTGATACCATACTGAACGACATCAGGCTGCGGCAGACGGAGGTTCTGAAGAAGGACTACAGGAGCCTGATCGAGACGGTACGCAGCACAGCGCCTGAGGCAACCATCATCGTGTCTGGACCGCTTCCCACGTACCGACAAGGACAGGAAAGGTTCAGTAGATTATTCGCACTAAATGAATGGTTAATGTCATTGTGTAATGAACAGAAACTGCCCTTTGTAAATAATTGGAATCTGTTCTGGGAGCGACCTAGGCTCTACCGTGCTGATGGCTTACACCCCAGCAGTATCGGAGCGGCTGTTCTGTCGGACAACATCTCCAAGACGTTACACACCATGTGACTAGAAAATCAAAGTCCAAATCACAGTCTTTGCTGTCCCAACTTAATTGATATAAGTAGTGTAGAACATTATATAGAAACTGTGTCTATTCCTCGTTTAGTGAGGCCAAACAATAAACCTAGTGTAGGATCTAGGAAAAATCTTATTGTAATTAAACCAGAAAATCTAAATATCAGTGAACAAAAACAATTTCTAAAGCTAGGTCTTCTAAACATTAGATCGCTCACACCTAAGGCGGTTATTGTAAATGAGATGGTCACAGATAATAGCTTCGATGTACTTTGCCTTACTGAAACCTGGCTTAAACAAAATGAGTATTTCGGTCTAAATGAGTCTACTCCGCCAGGATACTGTTATAAGCATGAGCCCCGTCTGATCGGTCGTGGTGGCGGTGTTGCAACAATCTACAGAGATATTCTTAATGTTACTCAGAAAACAGGTCACAGGTTTAATTCGTTTGAAGTACTTGTGCTAAATGTTACGCTCTCAGATGTAAGAAAGAAATCCCTATTATCTCTAGCCTTGGCTACTGTATATAGACCTCCAGGGCCATATGCTGAATTCCTAAAAGAGTTTGCAGACTTTCTCTCAGATCTATTGGTCAATGTCGATAAAGCAATAATTGTTGGATATTTTAACATACACGTAGATAACACAAATGATGCGTTAGGGACTGCTTTTACAGATTTATTAAACTCCTTTGGGGTCAAGCCAAACGTCAGTGGTCCCACTCATCGTCTAAATCATACACTCGATTTAATTATATCATATGGAACCAATCCAACTGATATAGATATTATACCGCAAAGTGACGATCTTACGGATCATTACATGGTAACTTGTATAATACGTACTGCTGAAATTTGTCATGTTGCGCCACGTTATAGACCAGGCAGAACAATCCTTCCAACCACTATAGATAGATTCTCAAATAGCTTACCTGATCTATCTCTGCTGCTCAGTGAACCCAAACAAACAGATGAACTAGAGGAAATGACCAGCAGTTTGAGCACCATTTTCTCTAGTACATTAGATATTGTTGCACCAATTAGATCAAAAAAGGTTAGAGAGAAAACTAAAGCACCATGGTACAACAGTGCTACGCATGCTATCAAGAGAGAAACTCGTAACCTAGAGCGTAAATGGAAACAAACTAATTTAGAGGTCTTTAGAATCGCGTGGAAAGACAGTATGTCACGTTATAAAAAGGCTCTAAAAGCAGCCAGGGCTGAGCATCTCCGCAAACTAATAGAAAATAACCAAAATAATCCAAGGTTTTTATTTAACACTGTGGCTACTAAGAAATAAACAGACATCACCAGAGCAAAATATTCCGTTACAGTATAGTAGTAATGATTTTATGAACTACTTAAATGAGAAAATAGAAAGCATCCGAAACACAATTGTAAATAAATATACAATCCTCTATGGTGTCTTATGATTCAGCCTCAACTATGTCCCCTCTGGAACAACTACACCGCTTTACAACTATAGGACAGGAAGAGCTAAATAAACTTATCATTGCATCTAAACCAACAACATGTTTATTAGATCCAATACCCACTAAACTTCTGAAAGAAGTGTTACCTGTAGTGGAAGAGCCTCTTCATAATATTATTAACTCGTCTTTATCTTTAGGTCATGTTCCAAGAATATTCAAGCTGGCAGTAATAAAACCTCTTATTAAGAAACCGCAATTAGATCCAAATAACTTAGCAAATTACAGACCCATTTCAAATCTTCCATTTATGTCTAAAATACTAGAAAAAATGGTGTCCGCTCAATTGTGCTCTTTCTTGCAAGAAAATGAGATATATGAAAAATTTCAGTCAGGATTCAGACCGCATCATAGCACAGAAACTGCGCTAGTTAAAATTACAAATGATTTACTTTTAGCTTCTGACCAAGGCTGTATCTCAATATTAGTTCTACTTGATCTTAGCGCTGCGTTCGACACTATCGATCATAAAATACTCTTGGATCGACTACAAAACTACACTGGTGTTCAGGGACAGGCATTAAGCTGGTTCAGATCGTACTTATCGGACCGTTACCATTTTGTCTGTTTAAATGGGGAAAAATCGAAGAAAACGTCAGTAGACTATGGAGTGCCGCAAGGATCGGTGTTAGGCCCTCTGCTATTCTCAATATATATGCTGCCACTTGGTAATATTATAAGAAAACATGGAATTAATTTCCACTGTTATGCTGATGACACTCAATTATATATTTCATCACGGCCAGATGAAAACACTAACTTATCTAATTTGACAGAGTGTCTTAAAGATATAAAATGCTGGATGACGCGTAATTTCCTGCTACTAAATTCAGATAAAACGGAGGTATTACTTATTGGTCCAAAAACCTACCCACAAAATCACTTGCAATACAACTTTAATATAGAAGGATGCCCTGTTACTTTATCCACTACAGTAAAAGACCTGGGAGTTATACTAGACCACAACTTGTCTTTCGAAAATCAAATTTCATATGTTACAAGAACAGCCTTTTTCCACCTTAGAAACATTGCAAAGCTACGTAACATGCTATCTTTCTCTGATGCAGAAAAGCTAGTTCATGCATTCATGACCTCGAGACTAGATTACTGTAATGCTTTATTAGCTGGTTGTCCTGCATCCTCAATAAACAAGCTACAGTTACAGTGCAAAATGCAGCTGCTAGAGGTCTTACTAGGTCAAGAAAATATGATCATATAACACCAATTTTATCATCTCTCCACTGGTTACCTATCAAGTTCCGTATCAATTACAAAGTACTACGACTGACCTATAAAGCCCTAAATGGTCTAGCTCCTGTGTATTTAATGGACCTTCTATCGCCCTGCAATCCATCGTGTTCTTTAAGATCACTAAATTTGAGGCTTCTGGTCATTCCTAGGATATCTAAGTCCACTAAAGGAGGCAGAGCATTTTCACATTTAGCTCCTAAACTCTGGAATAGCCTTCCTGATATTGTTCGAGGCTCTGACTCGCTGTCCCAGTTTAAAACTAGATTAAAGACGCATCTCTTTAGCCAAGCATTCACATAATGCTTACCTTTTATACCACTGCTGAATCAGATCGAATCCATTTAATATTATAAAACTTGAAGAGTCTGTAGGTTATTTGTATAGGTTGTATAGTATTTACAGTCATTACGTTCCTGTGTATATTGCGTGAATGACGGGTGGTTGGGCAGATATTGTGTTTTGCGGTAGGTGGAATGCCATACGGAACCGTTGCCACTGAAACTGCATATTAACGCACCAGTGGGGCTCGACAGCCTTATTCAAACGGGTTGGCGCGTATGGTTGGGCTGCGGAGAGATTGTGGTTAGGTCTCAGCAGCAGGAGGGATGTAGAGGTCAGTAAGCAGGGCTGAGTTGAGTGGGGGACGGAGGGGTGACTCTGGGACGCAAGAGTCACTGTCTTCATGTTTTTATCATCTACGTTCATGTTATGGAAATCATTATGAACAGCAGCTATGCTAATTATTTTCCCTTTTTGCTTTTCTGCTGTTATCTCGGGACGCGAGTCCCGAGGAAAATGGCATTCGTCAGCTCGTTTGTATCCAGCCTCTCACGGAGACTTCAGATGCCCCAATCACAAAGCCTGCGAAGAGACGACTCAACGCCGGCGACAAGGACCCTCTATGGTGGACGGCACTGATCCTCAACAACTCGTCTCAATACCGGCGTGATTACTTGGACTTCCAAAATGACTTGTAATGCTGCCCGAATCATGCACTGTTCCTTCGTTGGCCAGAGGAGAACTGGCCCTCCGACTGAGTCTGGTTTCTACCAAGGTTTTCTTCTCCATTCTGTCTCCTGATGGAGTTTTGGTTCCTTGCCACTGTTGCCTTGGCTTTTTTCCACCACATCCCAAAGATGCTCTATTGGGTTGAGATCTGGTGACTGTGGGGGCTATTTTAGTACAGAGAACTTATTGTCATGTTCAAGAAACCAATTTGAAATGATACGAGCTTTGTGACATGGTGCATTATCTTGCTGGAAGTAGCCATCAGAGGATGGGTACATGGTGGCCATAAAGGGATGGACATGGTCAGAAACAATGCTCAGGTAGGCCGTGGCATTTAAACGATGCCCAATTGGCACTAAGGGGCCTAAAGTGTGCCAAGAAAACATCCCCCACACCATTACACCACCACCACCACCAGCCTGCACAGTGGTAACAAGGCATGATGGATCCATGTTCTCATTCTGTTTACGCCAAATTCTGACTCTACCATCTGAATGTCTCAACAGAAATCGAGACTCATCAGACCAGGCAACATTTTTTCAATCTTCAACTGTCCAATTTTGGTGAGCTCTTGCAAATTGTAGCCTCTTTTTCCTATTTGTAGTGGAGATGAGTGGTACCCGGTGGGGTCTTCTGCTGTTGTAGCCCATCCGCCTCAAGGTTGTGCGTGTTGTGGCTTCACAAATGCTTTGCTGCATACCTCGATTGTAACGAGTGGTTATTTCAGTCAAAGTTGCTCTTCTATCAGCTTGAATCAGTCGGCCCATTCTCCTCTGACCTCTAGCATCAACAAGGCATTTTCGCCCACAGGACTGCCGCATAATGGATGTTTCTCCCTTTTCACACCATTCTTTGTAAACCCTAGAAATGGTTGTGCGTGAAAATCCCAGTAACTGAGCAGATTGTGAAATACTCAGACCGGCCCGTCTGGCACCAACAACCATGCCACGCTCAAAATTGCTTATCACCTTTCTTTCCCATTCTGACATTCAGTTTGGAGTTCAGGAGATTGTCTTGACCAGGACCACACCCCTAAATGCATTGAAGCAACTGCCATGTGATTGGTTGATTAGATAATTGCATTAATGAGAAATTGAACAGGTGTTCCTAATAATCCTTTAGGTGAGTGTATATATTATACTATACATCACATTGATCAGTGACATTTTTTTGGCCATAATAAGCCAGTCGTTGGTATAATTTAGCACCCGGATGCCCTGAAGCCTCAGCAGAGCTAGAGTTCGGCACAACCTCCCACACCTGTGAATGAAGTATTCAAGTTGGTCTCCCTTCACTTTTTATCTACTTATATATTTTAATATATATATAAATACTTTGTGATAAATTGTTTATACTCATAATCAATGACAACCACAAATCAATTTTGTTTACCTTTTTCCAGTTTTTCCTGTACATCATTGATTCAAACCTTTACAAGTTTGTAATATTTATTAAATGTTTTAAAGGCGTAATTGAGTTTGTGATTCATCTCAGAATTGGTTGGTTTGGTTCATGCAGTAAAACCTTTATTGAGGAATTTATTGAAAGCCCTAAGGAGAAAAAAAAATGGGGGAAAAAAACTTCTGAAACCACAGCTGTTGAAAAAGTTACAAGGCAAATAAGATTAACCCAGGGTGTAGGAACATACATGAGGGCTTTTCACACTTGAAGTAGTTAACCCTGGGTCATTGTACTCCCCGGGTAAATGGAAGCCCGTGTTATCTTGCTTCACATTACACATTGTTCATAATTTACCCTGGGTTAACAGTAAATCCAGCAAGGTTTCATAGCCTCGGGTAAAATATGAGTTTATCCCCGCTTCTAAATTATAAGTGTGAAACGTTCCTTTACCTGGGGTTAAAAGCAGTGTTTAGAAAGTCGATATCCGTGGGTGAGAAAGGCGATTTCCACAGTGTGAAAAGCCCTTGTGTGAAGCATCAGTTTATGAATGCCCAGGATTAATTGTAAGTTGCGGGTCAAGTAGTAGCATTGTGAAACGTGAAACAAGATAACCCAGGATTCTGAGAAGCCTAAGTTTACAATGACCAAGTTTTGACTATTTCAAGTGTGAAAAGCCCTAAAGAGTGGGAGTGTAATGTAACCTTGGCATTGTGGCCCAAGTTGCCCCATTGATTTTCATCAATGATGTCCTTCTAATTACTATGTAACCAATATACCCCACAATTCAACAAGCTTCACAAAGGACAGCACGAGGGCAAATGATGATCTTTTTAATAAATATGATTACAGTGATACTTGTGACAGAAATCCCTTTTGGCATCAGACACAACTTTCCCATTGGTTTTATGTCAGGTTTATAGCTTACATGTATTGTTAAGTTTTGTGGAACTAATTGCATATATACTGTATTCCTAAACATTGTAAGAGGCAACCTGCTCTTTGATCCCGTTATGACAGAGGGCGGCTGTGGTACCGCCCCACTACACCCTTATGATAAAGAGTCCTGATGGACTGACTAACACATGAGTGTGAACGGCATATTCAGGAAGCAGCAGCCACAGTCATGGAAGCTAATGGACTAAAGGTACTGTGTGTTTGTGTGTGAAAGAGGGTTTTCTGGTTGTTATTTGTTGACAGCATGGTCCTGATGTCAGGCGAATGGGGAATTTTCAAAAAGCAGTTGTAGGAAGACTCTTGAAGTGTGTGAGGTTAATATTTGTGAAAGTTGGCTTTTTATATATATCGAACATTGTTTTACCAGCAGAAATGTTTCATAAGAAAATTCATTTGAGTTTTACCACTGTAAGGGTTAACATCTGTGAATATATAACACATAATATCTGACGGTCAAAGTGCCACTGTTAGTGGAAAGGCCGTGACTGTGGTTATTGTAAATGACGTGTGTGAGATTAGATTAGTTGTGTATATGTCCTGATTCAGCACAAGCTGCATTAACATTTATAGAGTCGTAATGTGCTTGTCATTGGCCTGTGCAAAGAGTTCCTTACTGTCAAAACATTAATTAAGCAACTACTGCCTACATTAGAGAGGGATCCCATTGCCCCTTATGGAAAACTATATCAGGCTAGATGTTGAGTTTGACCACTTGAGCCACAAAAATGTTTGTGTTTGAAACTCCATTTAATTTTTTTCCGATATGCAGTAATGCCTTTGGGAGTGCAGAATGCACCTGCCATGTTCCAGCTCTTCATGTGAATCATGATGCTTACTTGGATAACATTATGGTTAATTCTGACTGTTTAAATGAACACCCTTTGTTCCACTGGCCGTGTGCATAGATGCTTTCAGTTTACGGCCAGTAAAACCAGGGCAAAAATCAGGCATACCAAGAGATTCTTCTTCAGTTGGATTGCCAGAGATGGACATGAGATCTGTGTGAGGGTGTGATGAAGATGAGAACTTGTGTTCAAGTCAAGCAGGTTGAGTTAACTAGTATTGCTGTTTCCATATCTAAGCCAACCGTATGTCCACGGATATGTTGTACGGATATGTGTAGACACTTGTTTTTGTTTTACACTATTTGAGTTTTAGCTTTTTGTATGTTGGACTTTCTCTATTGTAAAAAGGGCAAGAAGCATATTACACGATTTGGGATTTACTATTTTCCAGCTCATGGAAAAGTGCAGCATTTCTGATTCCATAAATAGTTTTCAACTACAAAACTACTCACTTGTTTCCCTTTCGTTTGTAGAATTTGAATGTTGACCCGGAGAAGCTGTTCACCAAGCTTGAGCGGATCGGGAAGGGGTCCTTTGGAGAAGTCTTCAAGGGCATTGACAATCGCACGCAACAGCTAGTTGCTATCAAGATCATCGACCTGGAGGAGGCTGAGGATGAAGTGGAGGACATCCAACAGGAGATTACAGTTCTCAGCCAGTGTGACAGCCCCTTCATCACTAAATACTATGGCTCTTATCTGAGGGTGAGTCCCATGCTCTGCTACTGTGGAGCAGTTTAATGCGTGTCAGGCAGCTCGTGGTGACAAGCTGTATTATGTAATGTTGTTATGTGACCAAGCAGATGATCACTTCATGCATGTTGGTGATTTGAACTGCTCTCCAACATAATTGTGTCTTTGCAGAAAGGATATGCAGTGATTTTAATATTTTCATTTTAACACCATATGTCAGTTAGTGTTTGAATTTAATTGCTTAAAACTATTGTATGCTGACGTTGTTTCTGAGAAGTAAAGTTTTATTCTGTGGCTTGAACTTTGGTTGATTCACTCAAGAGGTGTTTTCTTTCCCGAGAGCGTTTTGTATAGGACTTTTGCACTTGTCTTTTCGAGATCAGATCGCTATTCAATCAGTCGATGTAAATAGGCCTAATGTGGATTAAAATTGCTATAAACATGAAAGTTTCACCATAAAATAAATGGCTCATAACACAGAGTGCAAGAACCCACACACAGGGTTGGCTGGCATTCTTGAGGCTCTTCCATATCCTCCAGGGATCCCATTGTTCCTGAATCACTTTTTTGTGGTCTGATACCCTTTACAGCTAATGGGAACATCTGGACGGACGAGTGACATTTCATAACATTTTAAATGACAGGTTTCGTACAGTTTTCGAGGTTTTAAAAATCAATGCTGCTCATTGGACAAAAAGACAAGACTCACCTGTAATAAGTCAGTTCAAATTGGAAATATATTATGTCTCTTCCAGGACTCAAAACTATGGATCATCATGGAATATTTAGGAGGGGGCTCAGCTCTGGATTTGGTAAGAATTTTAATTCCCTTAGCTTTACTAATAATGGTTCATATAGTCACCTTGGTATTTCCACAGATGTATCATTTAAAACAAGAAATATAAAAACTTGTGTATTTGTCTGCTGTTAACACACCTATCGGACACACCTAATTTAGGTCTTGCAGTCTCCACTAATGAGCTGATGAGTTGAAACAGGTCTGTTGGAACAGGCAGACATGCAAAATGTGTAATGATTCCCAAATCAAGACCAGGACAAGTTTGGGAAATGGTGAACATGATTTCAGCAGGTACAACATCAACATCTTTATTGATCCTGGAACAACATTCCAATTAACCAATCAGATTTGAAGGACAAAGTTTATGTCAAGTTTAGCTTCACAGCCAGGGTTAGGTGCTTCGACATCAGTGTTATTCACCTATCATTATGAGTTATAGGTAGGGTTAGGTTTAGGGGTAGGGATAGAGTTAGGACTTAATGTTTTGGGACAGGAATGTTGTTGCAGGATCAACAAAATATGCTGATCCAGGAACATGTCGTGACAATGATGTACTAAAAATGAAAAGGTTTTTCCTTTGCATTTTTCACACAGATGATAAGGTTGTCAAAACGATCCCCTTTCACACTGATCTGTGAAAACTACTAAAAAAGCTGTATTATGCATTCCAGGCCAGTAGATGTCATTTTGAAAAGAAACACTACGCGCCTATTGACTGATGTAATACGCGACGCAAACACATGACGTTACCGTGTTCACAAATTTTCCTTGTTTGCATGGAGATGATAATGGTATTGTTTTCAAAAATGTGCACTTTAAACCCTGTTTTCAAAAGTTTGTTCAGGCCCCAAAACGCTGTTGTCGTGTAAGTGAACGGCTGGTTAAGCTTGTCAGGTTAAGCTGACAAAAACCCCTGGTCTAAATGATTGCTTTTTTAAACTTTTTTGTCCCATAGACCCTCCACCACTGCCCATTTTGGATGTCTCACTCATCTAACTATACCTGATTCAACTCATCAGCTCATTATAGAGACTGCAAGACCCAAAATGGTTGTGTCCAACATGTGCAGTTTTGAGGGCTCTCCAGGAAAGGTTTGAAAGCACTGGTATAAAGAACATATTTTGAGTTTTAGGACATGGGTTTTCATTTTAGCCAATTCTACAATCCATCTAGTACAGATGACAAGTTGGTGTGGCGACTTTGTTATAATAAAAAAAATCACTAGGACTGGTGTAGCCAACCCCAGTCCTGGAGGACTACCTTTCTGCCGCCTTCAGTTCAACCCTGCTCCAACACACCTGCCTGTTATTAATTATTAATCCTGGGCATCTTAATTAGCTGCTTGAGGTGTTTTGATTTAGGGTACATTTACACGACAACGATATGCTTAAAAAAGAGAGTTTTTCCTTTGAGTTTTTCGCGTACAGGCAAAATTATTGTCAAAACGATCCCCATTCACACGAATCCGCGAAAACGGCTAAAAACGCTGTTTTCTGCTGCCAGGCCATTAGATGGCGATGAAACACTATAGACGGAATAGGTAATACGCATGTGAATGACGTCATCGTCTTCAGAGATTCGGGTTTTTGTTGCTTACATGCAGACCGTTTTCTAAAACTTGTACTTTGAAATCCGTTTTCAAAACTTTGCGTTTTCAGGCATCCCAAACGCTGTTGTTGTGTAAACAACTCCTAAAGTTGGAGCTAAACTCTGCAAGGCCGTACCTCTCCAGGAGGATGGCTACCCCCTGGACTAGAAATTAGTTTAGGGCTTAAGGTTGTGTTTGTCCAGAGGTTTAGAGTTGGTTTAGAGTCCAACTCTACACGTTTATTAAGATTCTCAACTCACACCACACAGACAAACGTCAACAAACACCAACAAACAAGTTGGCTGTTGGATTTAGGATTTTATGAAAAATAACTGTCATGTTCAACAGACACTGAAAAAACACTGATTGACCATGGTCAGTCAGATGAAAACAAACCCCGACCAATGGCAACATATGCCGTCAGGGGTAACACACTGATCCGACAAAACCGACAAAAGGGCGTTTGTCTGTGCGGTGTTAATTGGCCTTAACAGGACTAAAAGTGATGACACAGGGCAACTTTATTGACCAATGTTGCTTGGGCACTTTCCCATTGAAAATGGGCAACACATTTCTATCTGGATACTTTAGATCGGTTGGTCTCACCTGGTTGCCAGTTGATGGTAGCATTGACCAGCAATATCACAAAGCTCAAAAAGTTCCCCCATGTATCATCACCTTAACAGGTTCTTTGATCTACAGCTGGGACCAGGAGCTCTTGATGAGTCTCATATTGCCACCATCCTCCGAGAGATCCTTAAGGGTCTGGATTACCTACATTCAGAGAAGAAAATTCACAGAGATATTAAAGGTACCTGTGAATGATGACGTGGTACCTGCAGATTTTTCTACTATTGAAGTCTATAAATGATCTCCAGCATTTCAAGATGTTTCAAGATGAACTTCTGTTCTGAAAGCTCAAATCAAGATGGCTGATGTGTGTTTGTGTGTTTTTCTCTAGCTGCCAACGTCCTGTTGTCAGAGCAGGGTGATGTGAAGCTAGCTGATTTTGGTGTGGCTGGGCAGCTCACAGACACACAGATCAAGAGGAACACGTTTGTGGGCACTCCATTCTGGATGGCACCAGAGGTCATTAAACAGTCAGAGTACGACTCAAAGGTCAGATCCAATCACCATGTAATGCATGTCCCAAAGTCTTAGTCCTTGCCAGGCTTGGGTTAGCATTTAGAACAGGGGTAGCCAACCCTGGTCATGGAGGGAACTACCTTCCTGCAGACTTCAGTTTAACCCTGCTCCAACACATGTGCCTGCTATTTTCTAGTAATCCTGAACACCTTGATTAGTTGGTTCAGGTGTGTTTGATTGGGGTTGAAGCTAAACTCGACCTGTTTGTGAATCATTAGTTCTCAGCAAGAGCAATTGACATTTGTGCTCACAATTTGTGTACCATCAGAAGTCCCCAACCCCAACGGCCCAGAAATGCTGGTCTAGTGAGCATCTTTAGGGTGTTTACAGCTGTATTTCTATTACAGTTAATGATATTAAGAGTTTGATGATGATTTTCAGTTATAAGGTTCATTTGTAGCGTATTCTGGCCAAGAATCGCCTCCTAATGCCTGGTACACATTGTACGATTTTGGACTGTCCCAGGCGAAAGATGACCAATTGTGGGGATTTCTGTGGTCGTGGCTCCTAAACGGTGGTCCTACGTCTTACAGTAAGAGAGGTTCAAACCAAAGATGGCCTGTGATAGTTTACTAATTAGCATGATCATCTCACAGTGTGTTTGCTGCTACGACCTATGTCTACTGACTAGCTAATAAAAACGCAATATGGTGTATTGATCAACGTGACATGGCACTAAAACTTAAAAAACTACTTACCAAGCTCCATTTGCAAAATATGCCAAGTTGGCCTCTTTTCCCTAGCCATGACTGCGTCCATATTCTCCTCTTTCGCTTCCTCCTCTTTTTTAACGCACATAAAATCCACAAAAGTGTGATTCACCTTGCTCTATTTGTTCACCACTAGCGCATGCTGATGACGTTTTATTCTTCTAAACTAACTTTCGTCGTAGCCTATGATTCAATAGGTGACATCAGCATACAGTCTTACCTACATTTCGTACCCAAGTTTATTAGAATCATGTCGTACAGTGTGATTTGTAATGATCTTATAGGATTGCACAGTCTGTTGCAGGTATTATATCAAAAGAGAATGATGTGTAGCATAGTATAGTCAGCCACATGTAATGTATCGGTCAATCAGGTTTGTGTGTTTTGCAGGCAGATATCTGGTCATTGGGCATAACTGCAATTGAGCTGGCAAAAGGAGAGCCACCCCACTCTGATCTTCACCCCATGAAGGTGTTGTTTCTCATCCCTAAGGAAAATTCACCCACCCTGGAAGGAAACTGCAATAAAGCTCTCAAAGAGTTTGTAGATGTCTGTCTCAATAAAGACCCCAACTTTGTAAGTGTTGCCAAACTATTTACCACAGGGGTATCCAATCTTGTTTCTGGGGTGGGGTGGGTTGATCTTCTCTGCAGAGTTTAGCTCTGACCTGCTCCAACAGACCTGCCTGGAATTCCCCAGGAATTAGCTGATTCAGGTGTATTTAATTAGGGTTGGAGCTAAACTCTGCTGGAAGGAGGCCCTCCATGGGCAAGATTGGACCCCTTTGATTTAGCAGGGTTCTTCAAATCAAGCTCTAGAGGGCTACTGCTCTGCAGAGTTTAGCTCAAACTATGATCAATCTCACCCATCTGTAATGTTCTAGTAACTCTGAAGACCTTGATTAGCATGCTCAGGTGTCTTTGATTAGGGTTAGAGCTAAACTATGTACAGCAGTGGCCCAATGGGGCCAGATTTGAGTAACCCTGCTATAGAGGGAATGCATTGACGTCACTGTCCTACTGGAACACGCCCCCCTCAGCCGGACTGAGTGGCAAAAGAGCTGCTGTGTGACTGGATTTAATAGGGGAAACTGCGAAAACGCGAGTAAAACAAAAGCTTACAAGTTTAAACTAAAAGTTGGACTCGACATAGGTTTCCTTACAACTTACCTCTTAAAAATGTACCTCAGATTTCTTGTCAAACCTAGTTGTACAGTCAATTACAAAGCTCTTTCCCGTTTTATATGTGTTTTTCTCGGCATTCACGCTGAAGACAAATGCTGCCGCTTAGTTTTTTTGCCACTCAGTGGGCGTAACCGCAGTCACTCCGGCTGACGGTGACGTCACGCGCATACCCTCTATATCAGGGTTCCCCAAACTCGGTCCTGGAGGGCCACTGTCCCTGCAGAGTTTAGCTCCAACCCTGATCAAACACACCTACCTGTGAGTTTCTACTGATCCTGAAGACCTTGATTAGCTTGCTCAGGTGTGTTTGATCAGGGTTGGAGCTAAACTCTGCAGGGACAGTGGCCCTCCAGGACCGAGTTTGGGGAACTCTGCTCTATATAGTCTTTAGATTTCTGCATCTATAGCAGAGGTTGGCAACTGTGTCCCTCGAGGGCCACTGTCCTGCAGAGTTGTGCTTCAACACTAATCAAACACACCTGCTTATACTTTTCAAGTAATCCTGAAAAAAATCTGGGTCAGACTTGTATAGGTGTGTTTGATTAGGATTGGAGCTAAACTCTGAGGGACAGTAACCCTTGAGGGCCAGAGCAGCCCACCCCTAATGTATAGTCATGAATAACCAAAAGACAATGTCCGTGTTGTCTCTGCCAGAGGCCAACAGCTAAAGAGCTTTTGAAACACAAACTTATCCTTCGATACTCCAAGAAGCCATCATACCTGACAGAACTCATAGACAAGTACAAGAAATGGAAAGTAAAACAGGCCCATGATGAGTCCAGCTCAGATTCAGACTCGTAAGCACGAAACAAACATTGGCACATTTAGTTATATAAATATTATAATTATTTATTCACTGAGAAAATGTTGAAATATTGTGTACATGTTCTCAGAGATGATGGTGAAGCATCTGGAGAGTCTGTGAATGATGACTGGATCTTCAACACTATCATAGACAAAGAGCACAAACGGAAACAGAACGGAGTCAAAAAGAATGAAGAAATCATTCCCAAAGAGGTGAGGAATCAGATGTGCCAGTGTCTACGCATTAGATACAAAATATCAAAGCAGGAGTTGTTTATTTTAAAGACAGCATTAGGTACACTTATCAAGCAAAAGATGTTTGTTGCATTTTGAAACAATACAAGATATAGTGTTTGTGGTTGCCTATAGCCTCTCCCTATGGAGGATCCCTTTACCACTCTACAGATAAAGCGTTGTGGAAATTACGGTTCGCGTATCAACCCCAAGGGGATAAAATAAAATTCTGTATCAAAATTTATAGGCAAGACAAGTAGTTTGTTTAGGCATGGGTTGTATGAAATTACAAACCTGCGCACATATATTCAAACACACATAACTATAGACTCAATTCTTAATGCGCATGTGAACGCCATCAGCGTTTATCACAGGTTTGCGTTTAAAGTCTGTTTAGAGAGAACGGTGTCGTCTCAGCGGCCCCTAATTTAATAACAGCATTTCGACGGAAGTGAATCAATCAAAACTAACTTTAGCTTTTAAAAAACCAAACCAATCTCTGTTACCTTAAATTATATGTTTATCTCTGTAAAGCTGCTTTGAGACAATCTACATTGTTAAAAGCGCTATATAAACGAGGATGACTTGACTTGACTTGGTTGTCAGATGTTAGTAGTTCATATTGATAGTTGGTGTGATTCTTTAAAACCAGTGGTTAATGTGCTAGGGCACCTGTGTGAGCTTGAGAACCGACTTCATAGGGTTTGTTCACACTTGGCATGTTTGGTTGGAATAAAACGAACTCTGGTGCGTTTGCTCTGTTAGTGAGGTTCATTTTAATAAGTGTGAACGCTACGATCCGGCCCACATCTGGTACGTGTTGAATCCACATGTACCAGATGTGGCCCGGATTCGGGCCGACACTATGTTGCTGTCTGGGAAAGCTCTTCACGATTTCTCAGCTGGCCAAAATACCATGATATGTTGCTACGCACATACAACGAGCGCATTTATCCCAGCATCTAGCATTGCTTTGAATCTTGGAAGGTCTGTTCTGTCTCAAAATAGGCACATCATAAAAGCCAACCAATCAGGTTGTGAACATGCCTTTAGGTTCAGAGATAAAAATGCCAATCTGAACGCTAGCGGACCAGGACTAAAACTTTTTTGTTGGATCCGGACCAAACGAACCAAGCCAATCGAACTACAAGTGTGAATACATGCACTAAAAATCACACAAAAACCTGCAGATTTAAACACATTGAGTAAAAATTATGAACATAAGTGAAGCGAAAGGAAAAGCTCCTGCAGCCAAAGTACACACACATCTGTCTCTCTCTCATTGTTTAGGTTCCAGACAGTCCGAAAAGGTCTCCGTCCCAGTGTATGTCCTCTATTATGTCCCCATTGTTTGCAGAGGTAAGAATTTGATTTTGTTTTCTTCACTGGCTGGCTTATATGTAGAAAACGTAGTTTTGTGGGGGTTAGGGTTAGATCAGACAAATGAACATCAGTGCACACTGAACTAACATTGCTGTGTCAATTCAGCGTATCAGTCCCAGGATGAGTGTGTTTGTTGTTGTGTCAGCTGAAGCAGAAGCGAGGTGTGTATAAGCCGGCGGTGTTGGAGGAGCTGAAGCAGGCCATGCTCCTGGCGGAAGAGACGTGTCCCGGGATCACCGACTCTGTGGTGACGGGGGTGGTTCAGAGGTTAAAGAGGTATTCACAGCACCCTGACCATCACATGTGTGGCTTGGGATGAGTTGTGATGTGTGTTTTCTGCCTGACAGGTTTTCCTCTCATCACTGACTGCATGAAGACTCTTTCTCTGTGGGTGTGACTTTTGACTCACAGTGCACTTCAACACACACACACACACACACACACTGAATGTTGTGTGTTCTTTTAGGATGATGTTGTTGGATAGTGTGTGTATGACGTGTTTTCCCAGACAGCAACATGTTGAATCCACATGTACCGGATGTGGCCCGGATCTGGGCCGACACTATGTTGCTGTCTATGTATTGCCTTGTTATTATGGTGGGATTCTGATTAAGCCATTTACAAAATCAGGTACAACAGGTGTGTAGATAAGTGAAGAATGTGGACTGGATTTGTTTAACAACCCTACATAATCCTTTGATAACAGTTTTCCTCTCTGTGTTGATATTTCCTCAAGAGGGCTGCAGATTTGAGTATTTTTGTTGGTCAACCTGTAAGTTTGGTCACTCTAGTTCCCTTGACACAAACCCAATAGGATTTTCCCATTGGCTGTTAGATTATTAAAGAAAAGAATCTCTGTGACAAACAAAAGTTTATGATTCTTACACATTTTGTGATAATCTTAACAAATGAACACAACTATTATGAATTTTGAAGTCTAAATCCAATCGCCAGATGTAGACAGCTAAATGTAGGCTATAAACAAACGATTAATTTGGGTAATTTTGTTACCCATCAAATAAAATAATTCGCACTGCAAAATTACAACTGCAATAAATAATGTTATTAGATTGATGTTTTAAATAAATGTTCGAATATACAAATTTAAAAAATGCAATACTTAAACATGAAATGAAACCGCCAATAGGTGGCGGCTATGGACCGTCTTAATTAGTGAGTCATTGAGTCATTCATACAAAAGATTCGTTCAAAACGCTGAATCATTCAGTAACAAAACACCGCGCGCTGCTGTTGCTTTCCTGTGGAACTGTTAATTTCGTCTGTGAAAAAGAACAAAAACAGTTGATATTGTTTGTGTCTAAAATGTAAGTAGCTTAATAATAAATATTAACTACACTACTTGTTTAAATTCAATGTAACATTTTCAATCGTGATAATAATATTCAGCAAAACAGCTCCCTTAAGTTAGTTGTTTTATTTATAACATATGATTTAGTTTAACATAACACAACTATTTACATTTTTACCTCAGTACATTTCTTCTGTGAGTTTTCTGTTTTTCACTCAGTTGTTTTGATTTCTCCACGAATGTATCTCTAACAAAGAGCCTCAACGGACGGTGTTACCAGAAATACACAACCCATTATCAATCGCTGTTTACATTGAATGTAATAAAATCACATTCATTCTTGGGTTTCGATGCTTCCCTGGAATGAAATTATCGTTCACTTGTCCCGGACAAGCGTTAATGTCGAGCCCAGATTTCATTCATGATTTTTGTCGTGCTGTAAAGCGGAACAGGTGATCGATTCACAGCGATCTGAGTGACTGCATCATCAGAGCGCCAAAAAGATCACAACAGATCGAAAGACGTCTATTCTCTCACTCCAGTCTAAGTAGCACATTCCCTATATTATTGTGAAGTTTACCGAAGTTTAACCCCCCCCACCACCCGAAAAAAATAACTAATCGGATCTACACGATTCCCATAAATGACATATTTTTATTCAAAACGGCGAATTTCGCCGAAAAGCGACTAGTTTGCAGGTATGTTAGCTTGTGTTATCCACAGATTTAGGGCATTTAACAACCAAACCCTCTTCAGAAGGATGGAAAGGATGGATGGCTAAACTCGACTGCAGGCATTGGCCTACAAAAATACGTCATTCTCACCAGTTCTCTATTGGAACAGGATGTTGTTGTGGGTCGGGATATGTAAAATTGCCTTTTTTTTATTATTAAAAAAACAGTCGCCTCTTATATCAAAGCTGCAATTCATGCTATAGCTATTGCTAGGCGATACCAGGGGGAGGGGCTTCTCATTCTAGAGAGCATTTGATTGGACTAAACTGGATACGCCTGAAATGAGTGGCCATATCCAGTGCAAACTGAACACCTCGCAATATTTCCTGGAAGTGTAAATATGTTTTATGTTAAAAATAAAAATGGTCAAATTAGCCTAATGATGGATCAAAGCTTAGAGATATGAACTAAAAAGGGTTTAGTGTGTATATCTGCTGTTTTTTACAGAGCTGCAATAATTAAAGAACTGTTGATGATCCTTTTGCTACATTAAAAACAACATATTAACAGATTTGTTTTCCTTTCAATTTTAATTTCCTTATCACAATCCCTGTACTGAACTGATTTCTATGTTGTGGCTGTTCTTGGTTCATCATTTCAAATATCACACAAGATCTTGCTTATTATTGTATCAATAACATGCTTGTGTAGGACTGTAGATGGAGCGTTAAGGTTAGAAACCACAATCTTCATTTTTAAAGTCAGTTTAAGGGTTTTGTAATAGTTAATTATTGTACAGGAAACAAATGGTACTTTAAAGCTAAAGTGTGTCATGTCTAAACCACAAGCAATCAGAATCGCAAAAAAATAAATGTTTAAGTACACACTTGTTTTTTTTTAAACGAAAGCCATTAGATGCGTCCTTTAGAAGTAAACCATTTGTGTTGTCCTTCCCTGTATCTCCAATGGCTCTGAGTCCTCTTCTGATCGCACGATATCAGCTTTTTAACAGTGTTGTGCAACAGAAATTCCTATGGGATTACAGGACTATAAATCTGTGCTAAAGTTCAGATCAGGCTAACAGATTTCCGAGCAGTCGCTGCTGTGATGATGACCCTTATTGGCGTCATTTGAGGAAGCACCCGTGACTTTAAACGAGTGTGTAGAGAACAGCAGAACCGATCCCAACGGCAGTGAAAACTGAGCAAATTCACACAATTTTAATTCTTACATCAAAAAACAAGATCAAAATTTGTCACTCTATATACAGATATTACATACAATGTTTATACACATAATTTTTTTACACAAGAAAAATATACATAAAAATGTAAACTTTTGTGTACAAAAAAATACCTTAGACAAATTAAAGACCAATAACAAAAGGTGACTAGACTATCCTATGAGTTTTTTTTAAAACGGTCCTACAGTACATTCAGTGAGTACAGGAATCAGTCAGCCATCCTAACGCAGAGTGCAAGCGGTTTCTGTGCAGCCGACCCGCACAGCACACACAGTAGTAACACACACACACACGCGCACACACACACAACGTGGACTGCACACAACGTCGGAGAAATGGAGAGTGGGGTGAGTAACCAAAGCCGACTCGTTCACAAGCATCAGGCTTTCGCACAAGTAACCGTGGAACATAGTGCAGGTGAAAGTGCATCCGAACACATGGAGTTGGAGGGTGAAGACCAAGAAAATGACCTTGATATTCACTTAATCAAGGATAACCTCAAAACAGTCAAAATTAAGAAATGGCCTGTGATCGTTCTGGCACTCAACAGATCTCATTCACGAAACGCCAAATCTTCATAAACTCTTGCAATCATCACTTAAATCTGACAACTCAAATTAACTGATTCAATGCAAGTTTCTATTATACTGGTTTTACAAATGAATTCAGTGTACGTAACAGCAGTTTTAGGAACCGTTCTATTCAATGAGCGCGTTGACGTGAGAACGAACTGAATCGTTTCTATAAACCATTCTCGTGTGAAACGTCACATTGGTTTTATTCAGTGTAATCATTTATGGCGATTTGCACAATTTCACTCTGATGGTTTTTCACGAATGGGACCCATTATCTTTTGGACTCGTGAGATTGGATCAAAGTAAGTGTGAATAAGGGCCATGGTTGTGGTTTTATGTTTTTTAGCGACCACTGACTGATACTTTTTAATAGCTATCAAAAACACTGTTGCACATGATCACAGTCTCTTCGTCAGAACAAAAGACAGATAGACAACATCAATCAATCAAAATGAGTTTTGATAGCCATTAAAACGACCAAACATCATCCCATTAAATGCGTCAGTTCCAGCAAGTATTTTGCAAATGACTAGTTTCTCTTTTTTAAATCTCATGTTTATCTTTCGCCACTCGATTCAACCAATACAACCCCATCTAGAGGTTTCTATTTTATAAATATTTAAATACTTAACAATATATGATCATCGTTCAGTGTCTAAAATCTACCCGAAACCTTGGTTTTACGGTCATAACTTCGAAATAGAGAGTGAAATCTGCAGGGATCGTTGGTCCCACGTGGCGTAAGGCTGACTTACGGTGGCTAAAAGTGTGAGTTTGAACCTGACACTTCAGTGGAAGTCTGGAGAAGAACCATCAGGTTGCACAAACCATTCTCCAAAGAAATTGCACCAAATGTCGGCACAGCAAAGGCAGGGTCACTTGAGTTGACGCCCTCCCGCCACCTCTACTGCACTCTGAAACCTTGCCACCAAAGGCTCTTGTGTTAGAAAGACCAAACCAGGCTCTAAACTGATTAAGCACCATGAAGAAAAACTAACGTTTTAACCCATATATTTGGCAAAAGAATAACCTCAAAGTGTCATTATTCTGTTTACTCTTCGCTCCATGTCAGTGTTTCTACAAGATTAGCCAGCTCTAGGTTGAGATCTTTGCTGTTAGTCATGAATGAAACCGTTGAAGGAGAATGAGATCCGGCTGATCACCTGAAGACTGGCTCTGCTGAGGAGATTATTGCTTTCATTAACCGTGTGAGGATGTGGGCAGTCCAGGCCGGGTCCACTGAGCGTGTGCAAAAACCCATCACCGAATCATACTGTTCAGTCATACAGATTTGTGTCCTGATTACAAGTCGTATGGTAGATTCTCTTGAGACCACATCAAGCTTAGACCAGCCCTGATATCTGAGACGGGAGGTTTGTTGGCTGTTCGTTCTGGGCTACTGGCTGAAAGTTGTACAAGCTTGGTTTTCTTTATACCTGGTATTCATCTTGGGTGACCCAAACACACTTCCAGAGATGCAACATTACACACCCATCCTGGACAAGAGAGAAGGACCACCTTCTCATGCAATGCTTAATCTCTGGGACAACATTTTGCGAGCAAGGTACAACTATAAAGGTGGCACTGACCGAAATTGAGACCAAATTTGTCTTCTGTATTGCGACGTGCATCAGATTTAAATGGCTTTTTGAACTAGGAAAAAAATGAAGGGCAGGACTTGATTTAGTCCGTCGGGAATTGATTGTTGTCGTTTGCCAATTGCTTGCGATCTTATGCGAGTGACAGATTGCTGGAGAAAATGATCGTTCCTCCTTTTCACCATTGCACACATAATCAGAGAGGAGATTTCTGTTTGCCTAGTAACGTTTGTGAATGACATTCATCATTCAGAAAAGTCTAAATATGAACGGAATCAGTACATAAAAAGCCTAATATTAAAGGTGAACGAGAAACAGCAAGTGCTCTTTGCCATCGCTGCTATTTATCTGCAGCAAACGGGCAAATGCCGGTCTATCTGGCCTCACGTAACTCGCCGCTTCAACTAGCTAGTCACGACTGTCTCCCGAAACCGCATCGTCACAAATTAATAGCTACTTTTAATGAAACTGTTTGAGATCGAATGTTTTGAGAATCTAGATGTTTTGCTATAAATACAGTTCTAACTAATTCTCATTGTTCTGTTATTTCGCTTTATATCCAGATTCAATCATAGGCTCGTTCGTACGCACTGGAGCACGTTCGCACATGCGCACTCTTCAATAACTGCGCTTTAAATCTCTTGACAAACTCAAAGACGTAAATGACATTTGTATGTATTCTAAATAAGAGATATAGATTGTCCTGAATGTCAGCTTGCTCCACTCACTTCACTCCTATTGGTTGTCGCTCCCGAAAGTCGCTCTTGATTTGCATAAAGTTAAACATCTCAACTTTGTCTCAATCCTTTCTCTCACTGTCGCTCGTGTCACTGGAAATCTCCAGCTGTCCATTGAAATGAGTGGGATTGTGTCGCTGCTAATGTGAACGCACGACATAGTCATGAAATCACTACCCTACCCTCGACAAAACCCTTTATGAGGTCACAGGAGATGCATGTTAATACCTGGTGTAAAGGAGAACTTCTTAGCTAAGCACTTGTGATCAGATCACCTGAGACAGATGCTAATACCAAGTATAAACCAGAGTCTTGTCCTTCTTTTTCTCCAGCCAACACACACACACAAGCACCTTCCTAAAGCCCAAAGTATACTTCGTCCATCCGTGTTCATGCAGCCTCATCTTTGTGGCAACAGCGCATGTGCGAGTGACTTGATAAAGCCCACTAGATAGTGCGCTTGGCTAAAGGAGTATACTTTAAAAGGCTTGTGCTCTTGAGCAGAACACGGAAAATGAAGTACACCTGGGCCTTAACACAAGGACTCAACAGGACACCTGCTAATCTCATTTCATTTGAGAAATAACTAATGGAATCAGTAATATGATAGAATACGATTCACTAGCGTTAGTACAGCAGACCATCACCCCTTTCCCACTGACACAGTGCTGGTGCACGGCACCATTTTGCACGTTTTCACTGAAAAAAAGGTGGTTTTGATCCTTAGCTCCCAAACCCGTTGGTCTCAATCGAAGAAATAGTGACATTAGGAGCCGGTGGTGTACCAATGGATGGCAAAAGACTCCCGCGAAAAATGTAAAAGTATTACTTCAGTTGACATTTCTACGTAGATTTTTTCTGACGATAATTACTCTGGATGTGAGAATAAGTTCTCAAAACCAGGAGTAAACTAAGATTGCAATGCACACGAGCAGGTAATGTAGTAATGTAGTCAGTTAGATCATCGTTTTGCTCTCAAGTCAGTAGAAATATGGGTCGGGTCTGAGGCGGCTCCGCGGATCAGCACTAGCACCATTTGGTGAAAAAGGGGGTATATGTGAGGGCAGAACACAATTCTTGGTTCAGTACAACAATAAGCATGGGATGGACACGGTTGACCGACCAAGCAGCGATACGTGTCCAGAAAGACTCAAATCTGCTGCTGGTCTATGGTGTCAGTCACAGAGCTGTTGGTGACAGAACATACGAGTTAGTTCACCCTAAAGCCATGACTGACTTTCATTTGTAGAACACAAAAGATGTTTTCAAGCATGTTCATGCTGCTCTTCTCCATGCAATTAAAGTTGGGCCATTCAAGCTCCAAAAAAGGCAAAAAAAGCACCATAAAGTGATCCATATGACTTGTTACACTATGTTCCAAGGCTTCTATTGCAAGAGACTTATTGGTCAGCCCGTTTTCTTCGCAGTGTGAAATGACAACACGTTTGTATCCATCTAAACAGACGCATTAATAGCTGTTCAGATACGTTAATCAAAAGTTTATCGCACTGAAAACTTGTCTTGGTGTTACCAGGCCTCAACTCAAAATCTTGCAGCAATCAAAATTTGCGTGCAAATATGTTTATAATTATATGGCATGTGAAGTCACACTAGATTCGACATCAATGATGCCAAACCAACACATTCTCACTCACAACTTGGTCAGGGCCCCTTGGTATCACTCTTGGTATCACTTTTTAACGCACAGGGTAATCCATTGCTTTCAATGAGAAACCTTTGGCATCAATACACAGACGCAATGAGCATGTGGATTTTATCATGATGAAATTATATAATACTTTTTTACTGTTTTTTTATACTGCCAGTTTTTGCAATAAATAGCCTACCTTAAAATATAATATAATCTAATGAATAATTTACTTTTATTTGCCTGTTATGTGTTTTATATTGTTGAGAAGTGAGTAGGTTTAGGGTAGGGGTGATAAAATCATTTCTACTTTTACAAGCGCAATGAATTAAATGCGTCCTGATCTGATTACCCGCTCGTCATAAAGGTACCCTGTGCATTGAAATGTGATACCGAGTGTCAATGTGTAACAAGTTGGGAGTAAAAACACGTTTGCCAAAACGCTCTCGGTTGTCACGTCATAACTAGTTGTTAAGCTCAAGTTTGAATGTGCAGAAATTGCTTTTTTGGAGCTTGACAGACCTTGGGGTCATCTTCATTTTTTTATATAGCGCTTTTAACAATGGATTCACTATTTATCAATGGGGTCACTATTTAATTTTTGTTTTATGGAAAAGAGCAGAGACTGAACATTGATAAAAATGTCTTTCTTGTTCCACGAATGAAAAATGAGTCATGAGGGTGAGTAAATGATGACATTTGTAAATGATGACTTTCTTTGAAATGTGAGATGGGATGGTCTCAGTTGCTCTGAGGGAATGGGGGAGTGGCAGCAGTGGCACTAGTGATGCTGAAGCCTGTAGGTGGCGCTGTCGAGCTATGGCTGGGCTGCAGGTCTTTGGGGATCCCGCTGTGGGAAGCCAGTTGGTGGCCGAAGGCTGCACTGAATTGTGGGAGCTGTAGTTTAGGTTGTGTGTGGGTGTGTGTGAGGAGGTCGCGTGAGGAGGGCGAGGACGACGGTGAGGTGAGGCCGGTTTGGGGAAGAGCGGAGAGCGCGGCGCTGGGTTGCAGGATGGTGGAGTGGGACGTGGATGGAGGGGTGGACAGAGAGGTGGAGAGAAGGTGAGTTTCAGCAGTGAGGAGGTTCCCGAACTGTGCCGGGTCGGTGAGCGAGAGAGGGAGGTTATTCCAGGAGGTGCGCGGAGGAACCGGTGCTCCACTCAAAGGCACCTCCAATAAGAGAGGCGGGTCGGTTTGATAAGAGGCACCGTGTCGGGGTGAGATGTGATCCCTGTAGGGCTCGCTGCTGTAATGAGTACCTAGTGGGGAGGTATCCGGTTTGGGCGCTCGGGAAAACGTTCGTTGTGTTAATCCCCCATTTGAACTTGCGGTGCTGCTCTGGGTTGGCTGCGGAGAAGGGGATGTTGGGAAATGATGGTCTGTTGGGGCATGGAGAAGGTTCCCCTCCAGTTCTAGATTATGAAAGGTCTCTGAAGTCATTCGGCTGTTTAGAAGATCTCCAATGCCAGTCGTCGTGACCCCTGATCCGGAGAACACAGCCATGGTGCGGTGGTCCACCCCGTCCGCCGGGGTCAGTTCACCCATTGAGGACAAACACGCCAGGGAGTCGGGATACGAGCCCATCGCCTGCAGGGCTCGGACTAGCTCCTCTGCCTCCTCTGTGGTGGGCAACAACTCTCCATTCTTACCTGGATCCACAAAGACAACTCAGACAAAGTGCAAACATGCCAACTAACAAGAAGATTTTTACATTTTCTGGGGAAAGAAACATGTGGTGATTGACAAACTGGTGCAAAACCTGCCACAATTCTAGGGTAGTGTGTGTGAGGGCTCGCTGACCCCGAGTCAAAAGAGCCCACCCTCAAGTCTCTACGATATTCTGTTGTCATATAATCACATGTGACCGTACCCTCAAAAAGGTCGAAATCCTGAAGATCGTCAGGTAGTCTGGGCAGCACGTCAGAGAAATCTTCCTGGTTCAGCTCGAGGTCATTGGGAATGTCAGGCATTTCGTTTGTGATGTCATCAGGAAGCTCATCTGCACTGAGTTCGGGGGTCGACGGACTCCTGCGAGAGCGAATGCAAGCGGAAAATACAGTTACTAAAATTTTACAGGGTTAGTTTCGTACAGATACTGTAAAATCAAATTCTAGGACTTTCAAGGACTTTAAGCACTACTTTTTTTTGCTTTATTTCAAGGCCTACAATCAGAGATCTCATTTATCAAACAATATCTTTATTTATTTATTATCTTTTTTAATAAAAAAAAATAGATGAATAAAAATAAACTAATAAAACAAAATGGTACAAATAAAGTGCAGCACATGCAATGCCAGTGGTGACATTAACCATTGAAAGGACACTATGACAAAGATATCGCTTTCCTTTTTTTTCTCCTATGAATATGATTAACGAAGATAAAAGTTGTATCATATACTTGGATATTTATATGAGCAATATCACGCTCACAGCCATGCAAAACGGCTCTATATCAATATCAGACGGACTGCAGCTTTAATTTTGTGTGAAAAGATTGTTTTATCAAGAAAATTTAAAAAAATAATTCCATTCCATTGTCTTTCAATAATTCAAGAACTTTCAAAGTACTTCTTCAAAAAAAATGGCTGTTTTCAAAGGTTTTCCAGGACGTAAATTTAAAAAAATCTAATTCAAGTACTTTAAGCACCTTGTACGAACCCTGATTTTAGTTGAATCAAGTCAGAAACATACTCTAAATACATGAATATGAACGGTTGGCCAACACATCACAAGCACAGATCCTCTTGTTGTTGCCGATGTCTGTAATAAACCTCCGTTTTAAGGGGTTCATAAAAGTTCTTTGTGTTTGTCCTTAACCATAACCAGCGGAGGTATTATTCGGGAAGCTAGCAATTAAAGTAGTGACAGAGTTTAAACTGTTGCTCTTTCATGACACTAGTGGTCCTAGCCTATTGGTTGTTATAGTATCCTTGCGACGATACTGATACATAACCGATGATTATACTCATTTTCTCCAGTTTATTGGACAGTAGAGGAGTAAGACAAGTATATTGTATTTAATTTAGTTTTCTTACCTTTTCTAGGCAAGTTATTTCTAACCACCTTATAGAAAGATTGATCTTTTGTTTGTTATTTTGGCCCAAATAACAAGCTTTATGTTATCCCCACTTAAGATTTTGAAAAACAAACATAAAACATTTCATTTATTTTTAGTTTAGTTGACAATCTACTTTTATCGCTTGGCTCTTGTTTGTTGAACTGAGACTGGAAGTGGCAGAGTATCTAGGCTTCAGATTGAAGACCTCTTATTAAACTTGAATGCCTAAGAAAAAAATGTTTAATGGCCTTAAAATCAAGAGATCCTAATTTCAGACTTAAGAATTGTTAATGCTCCCACGGCATTAAAAAAGACCAACTTATCAAAAAATTATGAGATAACAAAAATATCTGTACAGTAGTATATATGGCAAATTCCCCTGTTGAATCGAAAATCAATATTTTTTAAGGTAGAAACTCACGACAACACTATTATGTAGCAACACAAACCTTTCATTCACTAATTTGTGTACTGCTTGATACAGCGGCTGTATGTAAAATAATAAAGTTCAATGTAGTTCAGCCAACTGATCTTGAATCACTCTTGCGCTACTTCAGCGGCATACACTTCTCACGCTGAGGAAGTTTGTGCAAAACTGATGCAATACCAAGCTTCACTGGCCCCAGTGGAACACATATACATTGTCTGAACTGTTCTTGAATGAGCCATTCTTGAATGACTGGTATTTGTGATGTGTTATGACATTTAGGACTGCAACAACAACACATTTGTGAAGCAAGACTGTGATGCTGGATTGGGCACCTGACATGGGCGTGGTGGGCGGGCAGTGAGAGGGAGGGCATTAGTAAGTTGCCCTGTGGCACGGCTGGGGGAATGGGCTTCTGTGGTCTGCGAGGACCTCGTCGTCTCTTCTTCTTGTGTTTCTTAGTCAGTGCAGGTGGTTTGGTCTTCTTCCGTGGACGCCGCTGTTGCTGCAGACTGCGTCTGTTGCCATCTCCACGCAGGAAATTATCCTGCCACACACACACATTTACTTACAACCAATTCTATGCTGTTAATACATCCCTTTAAAGGGATAGCTCACCCAAGAATGAATATTAGCCCATGATTTACTCACCCTGAAGCCATCCTAGGTGTATATGACTTTCTTCTTTCAGACGAATACAATGTCATGGCGTAGTCTAAATATCAGCAGTGCGTCACATTACTGGCACAAGTTGCGCTTAGATTTAAGTGGAATCCGTTTGTTTGGCCGAAAGCTAGTTATTTTTATATTACACGAAAGCATTGCTTCGCTTCAGAAGGCTTTTATTAACCCACAGGAGCCATGTGGAGCTCCTTTATCATGGACAGATGCACTTTAATGATGGACAGATGCACTTTTATCATGGATAGATGCACTTTTATGACGGATAGATGCACTTTTATGATGGATAGATGCACTTTTATGATGGATAGATGCACTTTTATCATGGATAGATGCACTTTTATCATGGATAGATGCACTTTTATCATGGATAGATGCACTTTTATGATGGATAGATGCACTTTTATGATGGATAGATGCACTTTTATGACGGATAGATGCACTTTTATGATGGATAGATGCACTTTTATCATGGATAGATGCACTTTTATCATGGATAGATGCACTTTTATGATGGATAGATGCACTTTTATGATGGATAGATGCACTTTTATGATGGACAGATGTAGGGCTGTCACGATAACCGCAATATTGTAGTACCGCGCTTCTGACAAGTCAACCGCAGAGGATTGCACATAACCGCAACAACCGCGATATTCACGTTTTTTTATAAGGCTATACCCTTCTTGTTGTGAACTTCATGCATGTGTATTGAATGTTGAACAAGTTCATAATGATAAAAAGACTTGGTGACTTTATCTTGGTGATGTGTAGCCTACAGAGGCTTCCCACAGACAGTGAATGAGAGAGATCGGCAGAGTGCGTGCGATTACCTGCGTCTGTCTTTGAAGTCGTGAAAAGGTTGCCGTGTGTCAAAGGAAAGCGAAATATTTGTCGTATCATCCTTTTAACGTTCACGTCACAGCATTTCCCATAAATGCGCGTCAGCAGCAGCGCTGGTCAGCATCCCACAGCAAGTCACGCATTGAATCAATGCCATATTGGTCTCTGATTTAAGTGAAGCATCAGCTTCAGCATTACCCATGCGACACATTGCTGCTCAGCTGAGCCTTGAAAAGTGGAACTCAAAGTTAAAAATAATTTACGCCTTGTTTCATTACATCTCTTTTAATGAATCAGCTTTTTTGAATGTGTTCGTTGAATGAACGGTTTAATGACTCACCCTGTGACTCACTCAAAGTCCGTTGTCATAACAATATGCGCGCTGAGTGAAAGCCTTTCAATGCGCATATAGACGCTGTTTAGTTTCGGTTACATTGGTTACTGAAAATGTCATCGTTTTTGTCCACATCGTAAACTTTATTTATATAGCAACAAATACATATAAATTAAATAAATAAATGGCGGTAATACCGCATATCGCGCTATTGAGCCACTCAACATTACCGCAAGGGAAATTCCATAACCCCGACAGCCCTAGACAGATGCACTTTTATCATGGACTGATGCACTTTTATGATGGACAGATGCACTTTTATCATGGACTGATGCACTTTTATGATGGACAGATGCACTTTTATGATGGATAGATGCACTTTTATGATGGACAGATGCACTTTTATGATGGACAGATGCACTTTTATGATGGACAGATGCACTTTTATCATGGACTGATGCACTTTTATGATGGACAGATGCACTTTTATGATGGACAGATGCACTTTTATGATGGACAGATGCACTTTTATCATGGACAGATGAACTTTTTATCATGGACAGATGCACATTTTATCATGGATGGATGCACTTTTATGGACTTCAAAACAGAAACAGCCATTCACTGACATTATAAAGCTTGGAAGAGTCAGGACATTTTTTAACTCTGATTGTAAGCGTCTGAAAGAAGAAAGTCATATAAACCTAGGATGGCTTGAGGGCGAGTAAATCATGGGCTAAATTCATTTTTGCGTGAACTATCCCTTTAAGATTATCCATATGAGGTGTGGTTTCTCACCATTTTCTTTGCATGTTCGTCACAAAGAGGTGTCTGGTGAGTGATGTCAAACACGGGAACGGAGCACTGCTGTCCATCAGCGAACCGTGCCGTGCAACTGGAGAACAGCTGCTGCGAGCGATTCAGTAGGATATCTGCAGCGGCATGCTGTCAAGAGCATAACACACACCTAACAACTGCGCAACTTGTTCAAACTGACATCGTTTCTAAGCCACCACTAACACATGCTCACTTTACCTGAAGTATGCATATATTAAAGGATACGTTGAAAACAGTGGCGTGAAAATGGCAAAGCTACGTCGCTGCAGTTTTGACCCTTTGTGGTTCCCGTACATATGATCCTTTCATACTTTTGTGGTACTGCAGACCTTGAACTGAAAAATACATACATTTATACAAACATTAAAATTAGGGCTGCACGATATATCGTTTTACCATCATAGAGTGAAAGTTTATCATTTGCATGTGTTTTTAAGTCGAGTCCGGCAAGAGGACCCGCGTCCTGTTTTCTGTGCACACACAGAGTCGCGCAGACGGCACGTGAACGCCGAATTCAGTTCTTTCTTTCTTTTGAGGTTAAACAGACATGTGCACGCAAAATTAAGTCAAAATGCCGTCTCGCTGAGTACCCTCGTAAACACAGTCGGTTATGTGTCGTAAACAATTGAGAAAGAAAACGGATGAGTGTCATTTACATTATGTCCATGCATTCGTCTTAAAGTGACAGCAGCCTCATATACCCACAGCTGTTTGTGTCACCAATGGTGATCAAACAACAAAAAAGAAAGAGAAAATGACTTTTGTAGCTTTAAACAAAGATAAATTGTATTATCGGGAAAATCTAACCTGATTACAGTTGGATTTTCCCGAAAAACAAAGCACTGCTCATTTAAATTGTATCTTTCTTTCATTGTATGCATCTATGCTTGTAATTTGTTTATAATTTTCTATGCAGATTCACTCCCCTGCAAAATCATCCCATTTATTCTAGAATGATTCATTCTTTTCAAATAGCGCAATTTAAATCATGTGGTGAAATTGTTTTTATAATCGCAAAATATATCTTATCGCAGAAAAACTAAATTTCGCAATGCAAGTTTTTTCCCAATGTCGTGCAGCCCAAATTAACACGAAAACACACAGTCCTGAAATAGCTCTACACATGTGGCCTGAAGGCAGTCCGTGCTCAACGCACCAGGCGGCGGTCTGGGAGCTCTTGCTGAGCTTCTGAATGAGTTGTGCAGTGCAGTCGGGGTCTTTGCTCGCAGCGTGAAGCAGAGCTTTCCGGAAGGCGTATCGGTATCTGCTGTGCCGGGTGGCGGCCCTGTCCTGTCGGCACAGGTGCTTATACCTCTCCTGCAGGTACGAGCAGAGCTGTGCCAGACGTGCCCGCCGGGAAAGAGGCTTTTCATTGGAGGAGCTGGCACACACACACAAAAAAAAGTTATAAAATATAATAAAATGATTGAGAAAATGGCTATTAAGTTGTGAGAAGCAAGTGAGGAGTGAATCTCTTACCTTTGATGGGGGCTTCTTTCCTGAAGTCTACAGGCCTGAGGCAATAGAGGAACAAGCTCCTCTGTATCTTCATCTGAACTGTCCTCAGACCAGTCTAGCCCTGCGAAAACAGACATGCGCGTATAATCAGATATCAAGGTCATTATAGTCTTCAGTGTCACATGATCCTTCAAAAATCATTCTAATTATGCTGATTTGCTGTTTTTATTCAGGACTCTTTAATGAATGATTTTAACGTTCAAAAGAACAGCATTTATTTAAATAGAAATCTTTGTCTGTTTTGACTGTGTGCCAATCTAGTATTTCTGCCACAGAATAAATAAATAAAAGGTAACTGACTTTTTATCTAACAATTCTAAAAAAATTCAGTATTCAAATCAATATAAAAAATTTATATCTGAGATTAAAAGTCGCAATTACCTTGTTTTATTCCGCGGCGGAAACAAACTTCTGCATTCTAGTGTGTGTGTATATATATATATATACACACTGATACAATTAGGTTTACAATGATGAAATATTAGCCTGTCCAATAAAACTAGTTCAAGAATTTGTTTGCTTGTTGCAAGTCATTAAAATCAAGTCAATAAAAAAAAATACAAAGGAAGAACACAGTAACAAGGAAACTTGAGAACGTTATCAGATCACCTTCATATACATTTCCACACTCAGTTTTCTGTTAATCTCAGTATACCTGAGCCAAACCCAAGTGTCACAGGACAGATCATAGGCTGAGGGCGTCTTTACACCGGGCACGTTTGCTGCGGTCCGAGTGCGATTGTTCCCTACAAAGAAATCTCTAACGGTAATTTTGATCATGGCTTGTCTTGAAAAACGAAGACAATTCGGCGGTCGTAGGAGAATCACACTGCAGGACTGTGGGTCAAATCTTCTGACATTGGTAACATTTCTTGGAGGTAAAATCTGATCGGAAAGCTCATTAATGGGCTGTCGGTGAACATGTCAAACTAACGATCAAAGATTTTAGCCGAGGATCAGAGGAATCTTTTAGGATTCTGTCGGAGAAATTTGTCTCAGACGGGCAAAATCTGCACAGTGTGCACCCGGCTTTAGACACCCAACTGAAGTAACTCAACACAGGCAAAACATGCAGTTACTGACTGTATTCTGCAGTGTACAGGACAGTTTTCTAAAAAAAGCAACCAAGTAGCGCAATTAGTTACTTTTTAAGGTAACGCAATATTACAATGCATTACTTTTCAAAGTAACTTTCCCCAACACTGGTTACCGGTATCAGTAGAAGCCCTAGGACACCCAACTAAAGTAACTCAACAGTGGCAAAACATGTAGTTACTGCATTTTAGAGTGTGTTGATGAAGCAAGGATGTCGTACCGAGATGTGGGAACAGGTCTTTTAAGGGAGTAACGCATTATTGTAATGGATTTCTTTTCAAAGTAACTTTCCCCAACACTGGTTATCGGTATCGGTAAAAGCCACTAACGGTCGACCTCTAGTAAAAAACACCCAACTGAAGAAACTCAACAGAGGCAAACATGTAGTTACTGAGTGTGTAGGACAGAACGGTGTGGATGCAGACAGGAGGGCGTACCGAGATGTGGGAACAGGTCTCCGTGCTCCCGCTGTCTGTGAGCGTAGAGCTGCACGAGGTGCTGTAGCCGGAGCAGGCAGACAGGGGGCGCTGTGAAGGCCGTGGGGCGCATGGCCACGGAGCGGGGCGGCGGGCCGTCGGGGGGGCGAGGGGACGCCGCAGGTACAGGTCTCTGCTGAAGCCCGGACGACACAGAAGGCCCAGTCTGAGGAGGAGCGGGCTTGCACAGCAGAGTCTGCCCTGCCCCGGGCCGGTCGTTTGCGTGCGCAGGCGGCGGGACGAGCCGCGCCGAGGGTGGGGGTGGAGGTGGAGCCGGTGGCGGAGGTGGGGGGGGTTGTGGTAAGTGTGGGGAGGTTGGAAGTGTGCAGGTTTCAGAGATGACGTGCTCCGGGTCACGGGTGGTCACTCTCAGGCCGATCACAGGCCTCCCGAAGCTCCTCTGCGCCACGCTCTCCTCCCCGTCCGTGTCCTCCTCGTAGAAGGCGAAGGGGTCGAGGAGGTCGGCGTCCGAGAGGTGCATCGGGGTCAGGGACGGGGCGAGCCCGTTGGAGTCTCTCAGGGCTAGAGAGGGAACGGTGATGTTGAGGGCCACAGACTCCACGTGCGCGCGCGAGCGCACCTCCTCCAGAGCCTCGTGCTTCTTCTTGCGCTCCTTCTTCGGGATGAAGCCCAGCACCTGCAGGTGGCTGTTACAGTATCTGCCGGAGCAAAGGGACAACGGTTCACTCATGAAGAACAACACATTAACCATTAGATCACAAACGTTCTGTCAAATGAAGGCATGCTACTGATTTTATTTCATTGATTCTCATGTAAATTGTTGTAATGCATAGGCTTTGGTGAAAGCGTTATCAAGCCAGGAACTTTTAGAATTTAGCTCAACTTTTACTGTCCATCACTGGCAATAAGACATTTTTCTTAGGTTAAAAAGCTCTTATTCTTATTCAATACAATTCAACAGTAAACATAAACATACAATTCATTATTAAAACGAACATAAAAATTATATATATATATATATATATATTATATATATATATATATATATATATATATATATATATATATATATATATATATATATATATATATATATATATATATATTAGGGGTGTAACGGTACACAAAAATCACGGTTCGGTACGTACCTCGGTTTTAAAGTCACGGTTCGGTACGTTTTCGATACAGCAAAAAGAAAGAAATGCCAGAGAAATTTCCTATTTGTTAAAAGAAAAAATATTTTTAAATAACTGAGTTTTCCTACATCTTGAAACTTTCAGGTTTATAAATGGGGGTCATCTTTGAAGGATGAACAAATAATGTTTTGGCCATCACATTAAAAATAACATTTAAATATATATTTATTTATATATTATTTGAGTTTTGAAGTGCTGGAAAAAGATGTGTGAAGTACTTGAAAGCATTTCACTATTCCAGCCAAACTGGTTACAGTGAGTGTTACTATATTAAATCCATGGTAAATGTTGCTGGTCTGTGGACGTAAAGTATTAGTTCATTCACGGCACAATGTATCTCCTGGTTTCCACGTCAGCGCTGTTTGATCTAATAGAGATCTACGGTTAATAGCGGAGAAATGTGAATGCTTCTCACAAGATCTCGCAGCGATGTTATTACTTCAGTGGCGAATTCAAATGCTTTCTTCACTGGATCGCTTAGCGCTGTGTTGTAACAGTGTCGCTTGATCGAGATCGGCTCGCGCTGCACAGATGTTGCTGGTCCGAGCTGATAAACGATGCGTGAAGCACATAATGAGTAGCGCAGTTTCGTTCCGCTTTCATTACGCTTGCCATTTGATGTTGCGCAACGTTGTGGTGGAGCCAAAAATTGCAGCGCGAATTTTGTCGGCAGGAAAAATGGTCCAAGGAATCGTTCGGTTTGTATGCGTACCGAACCGGAAGCCTCGAACCGAAACGGTTCAATACGAATACATGTACCGTTACACCCCTAATATATATATATATCTATATATATAGTATTGTTGTAATGCATAGGCTTTGGTAAAAGCACTATTAAACCAAGAACTTTTCCACGAGTATTAGTTTATTTTCACTGATATACTTTTTAATTTCGATTTTTTTTCTTGCACTTACATTTTATTGGTTGTTGATTTTGTTTTTTTCTTCAAATGTCTATATAGTTTAATTTTTATCTATTATTTAGTTTTAGTCATTTTAGTACTTTATTTTATTACGGTACAGTTAATGTTTATTTCAAGCAACAACATTTTTTTAATGTTATGCTTTTAGCTTTAGTTTCAGTAAACGATTATAACCCTGTTATCCACACATTTAGGGATGAGAATTACATGAAATGTAATGATTCTGGTTAACGAACAAACCTGTTATATAATTCTGAAGAGAGAATAGACAATGTTTAGCCAGTTCTTATTGCATTCACTCCCAACAGCTGCCTATTGTCAAACAAGTAGATGTTTTCGGATTTCTACAGGACAGAAACTACAAAACAGCAATAAATTATATTATATAATTCTTGCAACAAAAAAAGAGAAAGAAAAGAAAACAACAAGTCTAAAAAACATCAAGGTTTAGACTTGCACAAGAAAGCACTGTAAGTAATGCAAGGTCACTACATGTACTTAACATGGGTTAGGCTGAGTAGCTAAAATTAGTAGTACATGAAATTGAGGTTAATCCACTGGAGTCGCATGTATTTCTTTTAATGGTGTCTTTACTAGCTTTCTGAGGCTTGAAAGTGGTAGTTGTGTTGCTGTCAATGGAGGGACAGAAAGCTCTCAGATTTCATTAAAAATATCAAAATGTTTTTGTTCCGAAGATTAACAAAAGTCTTACGGGTTTCGAACGACATGAGGGTGAGTAAATAATGAGTAGAATAATGAATAGTGAGTAAAGTTTTCATTTCAAGCAATATTTTGTATAAAGTACTGTGCAAATAAACGTGACGTGACAGCAGTGCTGCAAACATGCATCAGATGCTTCCTAACTGCTGTTTTCTCACCACTATCATCTTTAATTATCCCTCTAACCGTCGCTCTCGGCAGCGTGGGGGTGTCCGGCAACAGTACATCACTGAAAAGGTATTTCGCACTTCGCTGTGAGTATATCGGGCCATTGAGAGAGAGACGCTGATACACTGGATCATGAGCTGCTAATGAACACACTCAGCGCAACAAACTACACACTTATTAAATTACTGCAGTGTGTGTCGACTTACTTTCATTCAGAAGAAAGAGTAAGAAAGTGCAGCTTATATCGTTGCGTTGATACTGTAGAAAACCATATTACTATAACCGTTGTTCAATAACCCACTCAAGTCTGTGCATTGCAGTGATTTTCCCACAGTAGGCATACAAATAATTTATATTTGAACAATTATACCCTACAGCATTGTTTAATTTGTATCTTTATTTTACTGTATTTATTTATGCTACTGCTTCTAATGCGTTTATTCATTCTTGTATTGTTACTGACTGTTGCAATTAATTACATCATAAACACACAAATACATTGAATGAGCAAACATTTTGGTAAGATAATTGTCATTTGTTTTTAGAAATCTGTATAAATATTTTTTTTTTTAACTGTGGTATCGACTTTCATGTACTTTTGGTGGAATCGGTACCGACTATTAGACTAATGTCTGTATATATACTGCATATGTGAACATTAAACCAGAAACAGACTGTTTAAAATTTAAAGAATAGATGTTCTGCGTGTCTCATGCTTTTTGATTATTAAAATTTCTATTAAACAATTAAAATGGAAACACGGAATTTGAGAAAAAAAATAAAACGTATTTCACACACAGCCTTAAAAAAGAAATGTTGTTCAACTTTAAATAAATTGTTGTTAAACAATTTACTAAAATTTAATTCAACAATTAAACCTGAGTCCAGAAAAATGTAAACTGGGATCCAGGAATATTTAAATGGGAAAAACTGATTTTGGGAAAAAATAAACCGGATTTCATAGGGCGCTACCACAGGCAAGCCACACTTTACCTGGTATTCTATAACCATTAAGGGAAATGAAAATGGTATAAATCATTAAATTAAATAGAGCATCTGAATGAGCAGCAGTTGATGATTCGTGAGTGACTCAGTACACACTCCTGTCCTCTTACCGTCGCTCCTCTGCTTTGGGGATGGGGTTGGTGCACCGCTGACTGTTGTACTTCGCCACATATTCGCACTGTTTGAACGGAGCGGTTTTGTCCTCCAGAACATGACGAATGCAGAAGGCGTATCCGTTCAACCTGCGCTGCTTGCAGAGTTTGGGGCTGTAGGAGCACAGCGGCTTATTATCCACCTCTGAGAAATGGATGTGTTTACCTTCGTACATCACGTGACTCTGGTCCCTGAGAACATCAGCTGATCAGAGACAGAGAAGAGTCTACATTACAACACATGAATGACACAAGCCATACACTACATGAAGCCTATACATGTTATGTAATATCTACTGACAGCCTTGTGTCTTGGTTTAATATTTGAATTTAATGTCAACCCAGAGTCACAGCTAGTTGATGTGGTCAGAGGTTAACTAAGAAGATCTGAACACAAGGACAGAGATCAGTGGGACCAAAACAAACAGGCATGTGTCAAAGCCATAACGGTGATGAATATTATATCCTCAGCTTGGTTTTGACTGTATTATGATTGACAGGACGGTTCAGCTTGCATGTGGCAGACACGGTTATAAATGATATATTATGTTGTCAAAATAAGATGATGATGAACGTGGTGGTACAAAATACTTTCATATACAAACATATTTATATATAACTTAAATTGACACTTAGCATAATTAATACATCATGTGATATACATGGTAACGTTAAATCAAGGTAAAACCACGGAAATACTATGGTAGATGTTGATTTTATTGTGACACTGAATTAATGAATTGAAACGCGGATATCATATCACCTTTCCTTCAAGTTTGGACTTAACAAATGATCGATTTTGTTAAGCTGTCACCAAATCGTTAAGCTAAATAACTCATAAAGCATCATATCCAGCCAATGTTTGGACATCTGTGCTACCGTTAAAGCAAGTCCGTATTTTTTGTACCAGTTTAAAATGTAGTCTGAGCCTCTGGCTGTCAAAATCACGCATTATTTTGATATTTCCCTCGTTAGCTCCAATGCTAAAAACAAACCCAGGAAACAGAAACATTGATGTGATAGTGCGCTAATTTTAGCTTTTAAATGCTAAAAATATAAATATAACCCCATGCAACCGCACATTTTGTTATCTGATTTTATTAAATACGTGAAGTTTGTGTCTATTACTCGCTGTGAAGGTGGCTATAAAACAATGGCGGATGAGGCCTGTTAAATCAGGCCGAACGAGCGGGGCGCTACAGCCGATTAGGCATAAATAGTCGTTTAATCTAAACTCCATTGCCAACTAATCTCTTAAAAACTTATACAATTATTGCAGCGTCTTTTAATTAAGAAAAAGCAATAGCCACACAATACGGCTGGCTGAATATACATTCTAAGTCAATGTAAACATTGGCCTACAGTAGCTAATAAGCCTCGGTGTTCGAGTAACGCGGTGTCGGGGTCAGAGCCCTCATGCGTCGGGTAGATCTGTAATCGAGTCCGCTTACCTGCAGTGGGTTCAGCCTCTACGGTGTCTCACTCCGGACAGACTGTATAAACGCCACGGATCATCAACTGCACCGAATATTCATCGGAATTCCTTATGCTACGGAATATTATTCCCTGCTGAGGTGGTGAACCGTAAAAGCGACCACTAATGCAGTTTCGATATTATGATATTATCTTGTGCTCTCATTGAACAGATCTGCGGGGGTTTAGAGTTCAGTGCTCGGCAGACTCACAGCACCTCTAGCGGCTCTGCGGGGACACGACAACTGCTCCACCACCACGACCAACTAAGACACCTTATACTTGTCAAATGCCATAATACAGAGTTGGGGAAAGTTACTTTGAAAAGTAATGCATTACAATATTGCGTTGCTCCCTTTAAAAGTAACTAATTGCGTTTAAATTACTTTTTTTTTTTAGAAAAGTAATGCGTTACGTTACTTTTGCGTTACTTTTTTCACGCTTGGGTTTTTTTTATATATAGCAAAAAAAGTTTTATTTTTGGCCAAATGTAAAGACACTTTCACACCAAAAGTGAAATAATAAGCCTCGGGGTGAAGGAAATGCACATTCACTCCTGTACAACAGAGGGCGCCGCTCAAACAAACCTTTCAGCTGTGCAGAAGAATAGATGCAGGAGAAAAAAGTTTAACACTTACTTTACCAATAAAGAAAAAAAAATCTATAGTCATTTTTGCATATGGTTTAACTGAATCATCGAAGGTCAGAAGCAAGTACATTGTCAAGTCAAGTCAAGTCACCTTTATTTATATAGCGCTTTTTACAATACAGATTGTATCAAAGCAGCTTCACAGTGATAACATGAAAATAATATAACAAAGTTTGTTTCTAAAAGAAAATTGCTCAACATCCACCTTAAGTAAGGCAGATCAATAATGTTATTGAATATTAAATGTCCCCAACTAAGCAAGCCAAAAGCCAAGGCAACAGTGGCAAGGAACCAAAACTCCATCAGGGACAGAATGGAGAAGAAAACCTTGGGAGAAACCAGACTCAGTCGGAGGGCCAGTTCTCCTCTGGCCAACGAAGGAACAGTGCATGATTCGGGCAGCATTACAAGTCATTTTGGAAGTTCAAGTAATCACGCCGGTATTGTGACGAGTTGTTGAGGATCAGTGCCGTCCACCATAGAGGGTCCTTGTCGCCGGCGTTGAGTCGTCTCTTCACAGGCTTTGTGATTGGAGCATCTGAAGTCTCCGTGAGAGGCTGGATACAAACGAGCTGACGAATGCCATTTTCCTCGGGACTCGCGTCCCGAGATAACAGCAGAAGAGCAAAAAGGGAAAATAATTAGCGTAGCTGCTGTTCATAATGATTTCCATAACACAAGCGTAGATGATAAAAACATGAAGACAGTGACTCTTGCGTCCCAGAGTCACCCTTCCGTCCCCCACTCAACTCAGCCCAGCTTACTGACCTCTACATCCCTCCTGCTGCTGAGACCTAACCACAATCTCACAATCTCTCCGCAACCCAACCATACGCGCCAACCCGTTTGAATAAGGCTGTCGAGCCCCACTGGTGCGTTAAAGCAGTTTCAGTGGCAACGGTTCCGTATGGCATTCCACCTACCGCAAAACACAATATCTGCCCAACCACCCGTCATTCACGCAATATACACAGGAACGTAATGACTGTAAATACTATACAACCTATACAAATAACCTACAGACTCTTCAAGTTTTATAATATTAAATGCATTAGATCTGATTCAGCAGTGGTATAAAAGGTAAACATTATGTGAATGCTTGGGTAAATAGATGCGTCTTTAATCTAGTTTTAAACTGGGACAGCGAGTCAGAGCCTCGAACAATATCAGGAAGGCTATTCCAGAGTTTAGGAGCTAAATGTGAAAATGCTCTGCCTCCTTTAGTGGACTTAGATATCCTAGGAATGACCAGAAGCCTCAAATTTAGTGATCTTAAAGAACACGATGGATTGCAGGGCGATAGAAGGTCCATTAAATACACAGGAGCTAGACCATTTAGGGCTTTATAGGTCAGTCGTAGTACTTTGTAATTGATACGGAACTTGATAGGTAACCAGTGTAGAGATGATAAAATTGGTGTTATATGATCATCATCTTTTCTTGACCTAGTAAGACCTCTAGCGGCTGCATTTTGCACTGTAACTGTAGCTTGTTTATTGAGGATGCAGGACAGCCGGCTAACATTGGTCAATAAAGTAAGATTAAAGGCATACAAATTTATGTTTTATTTAACATATTTAGTTATTGAAGGTTTGCATAGTATTCTGATTCTGCATTTCACTGATTTTATTCATTTTGAGAAATATTTTTTTTGTGCAAGTGAGATGAGGAAATGCATGCTCACATTTAGTCTAGAACTACAATAACCATCATGTTCACATAAAGATTATATTGCTTTAACCGCATCCCAGACATTAAATTGTAAAACTTTAAAATTCATCATAAAATTATTTTATTACAGGTTAATTAACCGTAATGTAGAGGTGGTCTTTGCAATTCGGAGGCCCGTTTCAAAGAAACAGTCGGATGAGAACAAAAGACAAAAACATTGTATGTAATGTGAATGCAATTACTTTATCTCTATTTACAATGTTATCTCATATTTCGCTCTTAATATTCTATTTATAAATGCATTCTATCTCTTTACGCGGAACTATTGTTGCAATCACAACTGAAAACAAAAACAGAGTTCAGTCTTCATCCTTCAGTCCCTCAGCTAAAATGAAATGATAATAATGGCCAGTAGGCGGCGGAAAATCATTGTCTTAAAGGGTTAGTTCACCCAAAAATGAAAATGATGTCATTAATGACTCTCCCTCATGTCGTCCCAAGCCCGTAAGACCTCCGTTCATCTTCGGGAGACAGTTTAAGATATTTTAGATTTAGTCCGAGAGCTTTCTGTCCCTCCATTGTAAATGTATGTACGGTATACTGTCCTTGTCCAGAAAGGAGATAAAGACATCATCAAAGTAGTACATGTGACATCTAGCCTGGTTAAAACCAGACCATTCTCAGTTGTAACTGAGTTATGGTCTGGCAAAGCGTCATAGACAAATCATTTCCAGAGGGGCGTCACCAGCGGACGTCGCGGATAGACCTAAACCCAATCAGAGCGATGAAGGAGATGACGTATGCAGAGCGGCGGAGAAACATCTCCGAGTGTTGTTCTTTGCTCGGTTTTTAACAAAAAGGAAACGTTCAAATCGCTTAAAACAGACGCGATAGCCGATTCGAACGAGTGATGTTCGACGGCGGCATCCATCTTTGTAATGTAGGCTACAAAATCTGCTTCAAAATCCCAGCGCTGTCGTCATCGTGTAAAGCCCCGCCCCAACGCTTCCGATCGGTGCCTCGATTTCGACGGATTGGAAATGGGCTTGAATGAGCTCTTTGCCAGACTAACTTTCAGAGCAAATCTAAATTTGCCGGAAGTTGTCTGGGTTTTCCCAGGCTATGTGACATCAGTGGGTTAGTTAGAATGTTTTGAAGCATCAGAAATACATTTTGGTCCAAAAATAACAAAAACTACGACTTTATTCAGCATTGTATAGTCTTCCGGTTCTATTGTGGACAACAGCACACAGAACGCTGCTGACAGTTTGAGACGCTGTGTTCTTGCTGGTATTGCGCAATAATACCCCCGCACAGACGCCGTCTGCAGTACCCAAACATAAAGCCAGGCTGCAATGGTCTCTTGACTGTGGGGTAAAACGAGTCTGTGAGCAGACTGGCCGGTTAGCTCGCTATCTAACACCCGCAGGCGCTTATGGAGATTCTCACTTCCGAAAACGTTTGAGCACATTTTCGATTCGCCATAGATTTTCGTAAAAATGCCAATATTTGAAATCTACACAGTTGATTTCACGCATCGAATGTTCTCAGAAGTGAATTTAGTGATGAAATAGTGTACGAAATTGTAGAAAAACGAATTACTGTATTGACCTGCCTCTCCTTCCTCGAATGCCGAATTGAATGCTGGGATATTTCTGCCGTCAAGTTCACACAAGTTACCAACCGATGCATCTGTCGGTCCACGATCCGTTCCACCTGCACGGACCGTTTCACGCATGCGCGTAATTACGTAGTAGAAAACGTCACGGTATTCCTACACTATCGGTACCACGCATGCGATGAAACACTTGACGGCCAGGCGGCACAACTTGCGGCATATTTGTGTAACGTTAGTTGTATTGTGTTTAACATTGCACACCGGGTCTGTTTTTATGCTTTTAAATGTAGCTTACGCTATGCATTACGATGTGTTTACATGGTTGCCAATCCAAAATTATAAAGGAGTTGTGAGTTGTTATATGAACATACATGATCAGTTTCCTCCATACTCTCCTTTGCTGTATGGTGTTAGGCTTAATTTACTTAACTTGCTATGTTTTTGTCTGAGGTAGGCCCTGTCCCAATACCCACACTGCGCCCTAAGGTCTTCCTCGAAGTGGACACTTGTTGAAAGTGCACTTAGCGGAGTAAGTGCGCAAGGGCCCGAAGCTGTGAAGAGCAGAATTGGGACAATTTTGCACACGTCACTATCTACGTCACTTCTGTTGTGATCAGGGGAGCAAACACCGTTCATTTGGCTAATGCGCGTGCTGCTTATAATAGCTGTAACATGACACAATCCTTTGAATGAAAAAATTAATATCTTTTTTTACTCTTAGCTACCAACCTTTCTGTTAATGTTATTAATATTAAAACTAGGCTAAGATAAATTGTGATAAGATAAATTGTGATTGAGGTTTACCTGAGCGATGTCAAAAGCACAAGGAAATTTTGATTTCTCAGTTCATCACCCCTTTAAGTAACCTTTTAAGTTGACATCCACCCACCACCCCCCCTCCCCACCCCACCTAACCCCTTATACATCCAAAATACCCATTCCACAACTATGGACAAATTTAGAAATCAACATAAAATCTGACTGATTGACCTAAAATTGGAAAAGTATAAATATATTTGGTGTTTTATTTGATTTATAATATTTCTAAATATAGATTTTTGTAATATATAACATTTGGAAAGAAAAATATTTATTTTATCAAGGATAGTAACACGAGTTATGTGTGGGGTCAATCTCGCAAAAATTATGTTTTCCACTCCCCATGGCAGAGGAAAGAATTATTAGTTCTGATGAGAATTATATCACATGTCATGTGAACTACTAGTGGTTCTCTCAATACTACAGATATGGTTATGTTTGGTTAGAGCCCTAAAACAGAGGGAAGTTTTTTGAATATGATATTGAATATGTAAAATTACAATGAACATTATAAATTCAAATTATAACATGTTATAGTGACCTCAATAAAACAACCAAAACAAATGTGTGTGAAATTTTAATATTTCTTCTGTTTTATTATACAACTAAAAGAGCCTGGGGTCAAATTGACCCCAGGAACACCGATGCTACAAAATGTGTACAGGACATTGAAAAAATTTTAGCAGGTTAATTTTATGTTTACAGAGTTGTCCCCATTAAATTAGGAAAAGTCATTAAATCTGAAGCAAAAAAAATAAAAATAAAATGATGTATTTACAGACATCAAACACTGAATGGGGTCAAATTGACCCCAAGGATACCATAGGTCTATATTCCAAAGCATTCTTGAATTAGGCTACAACCATTTAAGTTTGGATAGTGATTTTCATGTCTATGCGGAAAAATGGGGAGTGACAGTTAAAGGGTTAAACAATATTTAACTATAATATCTATATCTATAAGATCTAAAATATAATTAACATATAAAAACTCTCCTACAGTCCAGTCACCGACGGTCGTGACTCGCACGTATTTTCATTTAAACTATTTTCATTTAAACGTCACTCACTGACGTTTTCCTAACCAGAAAAAATCGATTGCCCTGCTCTGCCTCTGATTGGCTAGTACTCGTTGCCATCTGGGTCAGAGCCAATTAGAAGCAGGATGTGGGTGGGAAAACCCTGGGAAAAACTACTGTCTCCTGTGTGTATGGGGAAAGGGGAGGGACAGAGGGAACAGGCAAGACAAACTCCTACGTTTAAATAACATATAATATCTGCTTGACAACGAGCTGGGAACAAGCCCAAATAAGCAACTAGATTTTAGAAACAAGCCCAAAAAACTGCGACTACCAATATTTGAAAGCGACTTTACAGAAAAACAAGCCCAAAGTCGCTTATAATAAGCTTACTTGGCAACACTGGCTGCCGCTCAGTCTTTTTGCCACTTGTGGGCGTGACCGCTTTCACTCCGGCCGACGGTGACGTCATGCGCTTACCCTCTATTGTCAAAGACGGTTTGTGTCGTTTTTTATTTATTTATTAAAAGCTGCTAATATTAGTTAACTTTTAAGTTGAGTAATTTTGTATTAGTATGGGTCTATATAAGCTAATATATATCTATACAATCTAAATGAGGACAATAATCCCTTCAATTTTGTTTACAGAAGACAATAAAAGGGACATAATATGCATTTCTGCCTAGACTATCTGCACTTACATGAAGAAAGAACTACAAACAAGTTTGGGGAAACGTTATAGAGTATTTCAAACTGACAATGGAAATGACTTGAAAGAAGCATGTGTGCACAGAAGTGACATGAGACCAGCGGTGGACAGTAGTGAAGTACACTGAGTATCTTTATTTAAGAGTAAAAACTCACTCTCATACTCTCACTCTCATACTCTCTCTCACTCTCATACTCTCTCTCATACTCTCACTCTCATACTCTCTCTCTCTCTCATACTCTCTCTCACTCTCATACTCTCTCTCACTCTCATACTCTCTCTCTCTCATACTCTCTCTCTCTCTCTCATACTCTCTCTCTCTCATACTCTCTCTCTCTCTCTCATACTCTCTCTCTCTCATACTCTCTCTCTCTCTCTCATACTCTCTCTCTCTCATACTCTCTCTCACTCTCATACTCTCTCTCTCTCATACTCTCTCTCTCTCTCTCATACTCTCTCTCACTCTCATACTCTCTCTCTCTCATACTCTCTCTCTCACTCTCATACTCTCTCTCTCATACTCTCTCTCACTCTCATACTCTCTCTCTCTCATACTCTCTCTCTCTCTCATACTCTCTCTCTCATACTCTCTCTCACTCTCATACTCTCTCTCTCATACTCTCTCTCACTCTCATACTCTCTCTCTCATACTCTCTCTCTCACTCTCATACTCTCTCTCACATACTCTCTCTCTCTCACTCTCATACTCTCTCTCTCATACTCTCTCTCACTCTCATACTCTCTCTCTCTCTCATACTCTCTCTCTCTCATACTCTCACTCTCATACTCTCTCTCTCTCTCATACTCTCTCTCTCTCTCATACTCTCTCTCTCTCTCATACTCTCTCTCACTCTCATACTCTCACTCTCATACTCTCTCTCTCATACTCTCTCTCTCTCATACTCTCTCTCACTCTCATACTCTCACTCTCATACTCTCTCTCTCATACTCTCTCTCTCTCATACTCTCTCTCACTCTCATACTCTCTCTCTCTCATACTCTCTCTCACTCTCATACTCTCTCTCTCTCATACTCTCTCTCACTCTCATACTCTCTCTCTCTCATACTCTCTCTCTCTCTCTCATACTCTCACTCTCATACTCTCACTCTCATACTCAATTCAAAATTGCTTTATTGGCATGACTGTACACAATACAATATTGCCAAAGCTTGGAATACATAAAGACATCAAAATAATACAATATTATAATATGACTTAAATCTAAATGTACAAATTAAATTAATTGTACAAATTAACAGTGTACCAAATAAAAATAAATACATAAATAATAATAATAATAATTAGAACGGTTTATGAACATTTCAAAAATTCTCTGAACAATTTAGAATTCAGTGTGTGTGTGTGTGTGTGTGTGTGTGTGTGTGTGTGTGTGGGCGCATCACTGATTAGTCGTCGACTCTCTCTTTTTGTGACAAGCATCAATGTATCTTGCTGCTAATATGATACAATCTGTTTTTTTCACCTAATAGATGTTGAAATTGTGTTTTGTTGTCTAATTGTATGAAGTTAGGGCAAAGTGTTTCAAATTTTGTATAAAAAGTCCCTCTAATGTCCTCATAGTTGGGGCAGCGGGTGAGGAAGTGTTGCTCGGTCTCCACTTCTCCCTGCTCACAGTACGGGCAGACGCGTCTCTCTCTGGGCAGCCAACTCTGTCGGTGTCGGCCCGTCTCTACAGTCAGAGTGTGATTGCTCAGTCTGTACCTCGTCATCCTCCTTCTTAGTTTACAGTCTTTCACTGTGCTCAGGTATTCTGCCGTGGTGTAGTCTCTATTTAGGGCCAAATAACATTCTAGTTTGCTTTGTTTTTCTGTTGATTGAGTCCAATAGGTCAGGTAATTCTCCTGTTGTGCTTTGATCATGTGGTTGGGCCGGATTGTGTGGCTGAGGGTGTGTGTGTCCTGAGGCGGATCACTGTTAGTGGTGTTAGTGTGTGTGTGGAGCCTCAGGACCAGCTGAAGGAGGGCGCTCTTCTCAGTGTTCATTTCATGGTTTTTAAGGGCTTTAAAATGATAAGAGTTGGGGTCACTCATTTTTAGATGTTTCCAAAATTTGATGGCTCGTTTCTCAACGTGTATTAATAGAGGGTATTGGCCTAATTCTGCCCTGCATGCGTTGTTCGGTGTGTTCCTCTGCACTCCCAGGATACTCTTACAGAACTCGGCATGCAGGGTTTCAATCGGATTTTTGTCCCATTTGTCAAATGCGTGATTTAGGAGAGGACCCCAAACTTCACTGCCATATAATGCAATTGGTTCTATGACTGATTGGAATATTTTGAGCCAGATTCTGATTGGTATTTCAATTTGGATAGATTTTTTGATGGCATAGAAGGCCCTTCTTGCTTTCTCTTTCAGTTCATTCACGGCCAAATTTATGTTTCCAGTTGCACTTATTTTCAGCCCGAGGTATGTGTAGCTTGTGACATGATCAATTTTGGTCAAACCAAGGGTGAAATTGTGTCTCTTTCCCTGACATCTGGGTCTTTTCTGAAACGTTAGTATTTTAGTTTTCGTTGGGTTGATGGTCAGGGCCCAGGTCTGACAGAACTGATGCAGGGTGTCCAGGTTCTGCTGTAGAGCCTCTTGTGTTGGAGACAGCAGGACCAGATCATCTGCGTACAGCAGGAGCTTTACAGTGGAGTCGTGTAGTGTGAGGCCAGGAGCTGCCGACTCTTCTACGAGTTTCGCCAGTTCATTGATGTAAATATTGAAGAGGGTCGGTGACAGTGGGCAGCCCTGTCTCACACCCCTCCCTTGAGTGAAGAACTCAGTTTGTTTATTGCCAATTTTAATTGCACATTGATTGTTTGAGTACATTGTTTTTATAATTTTGTACGTTTTGCCCCCGATACCTGATTCTAGAAGTTTAGAAAGAAGGCCTTCATGCCAAATCGAATCAAAGGCCTTCTGAAAATCTACAAAGCAAGCGAATATTTTGGTTTTGTTTTGGTTGATGTATTTATCGATCAGGGTATGCAGGGTGAAAATATGATCTGATGTTCTAAAATTTGGTAAGAATCCGATCTGGCTTTTGCTCAGGACATTGTGCTCTGTGAGGAAGAGAACGAGTCTCGTGTTGATGAGGCTGCAGAACATCTTCCCCAGATTACTGCTCACACAGATGCCTCTGTAATTGTTGGGGTCTGATTTGTCTCCACTCTTGAATATGGGTGTTATAAGTCCTCTGTTCCAGCTGTCAGGGAAATGACCAACACTCAGAACCAAGTTGAACAGTTTCATTAAGGCTAATTTGAATTTGGGGTTTATATTTTTTAAGCATTTCGTTGAGGATGCCGTCTGGTCCTCTTGCCTTTTTTGTTGGCAGAGCCTGAATTTTATCCATCAGCTCTTTTTCTGTGATTGGGTAATCTAGCGGGTTTTGGTATTTGCCAATTATGTTTTCTAAATGGTTTAATTTTTCATACATTTGTGTTTGTTTTGTATTCATGTCTAATTTGCTATAAAGTTGTTCAAAGTGTTTTTTCCAGGTGTCTCCATCTTGTATAGTAATTTGTTCATTTTTCTTTTTATTCAGGAGATTCCAGTTGTCCCAGAAACTGTTTGAATGGACAGATTCTTCAATAGTTTTGAGCTGATTTTGGATGTACTGTTCTTTCTTCTTTCTGAGTGTATTTTTATATTTTTTAAGCTCCTCATAATAATGAAGACGTAAATCTGGGTCGTCTGGTTGTCTGTGTTTTTGATTTGCAAGATGTCTTAAATTTTTCTTTATTCTTTTACAATCCGAATCAAACCATTTTTCATTCTTTTGTTTTTGCTTATGATTTTTCTTAGTGGTTTTAAGATTAGATATTGTTGCCAGATTATCAAATATGTAATTTATGTTTTCTACAGCCAGATTTACGCCATCTTCATTTTGAGGATAATCATATTCTATGAAGTTATCCATAAGTAAGCACACTTGGGGGTGGTCCAGTGCGGCCAGGTATTTTTTCAGTGCTGTTTTGAACCCATCTGTAAATATTTTGGATGTTGTACAGCTTACTGGGTTGTATTGGGTGTATGTTAGTATTTTCTTTCCTTTTCAGATACTCTCTCTCTCATACTCTCACTCCTCATACTCTCTCTCTCATACTCTCTCTCACTCTCATACTCTCTCTCTCTCTCATACTCTCTCTCTCACTCTCATACTCTCTCTCTCATACTCTCTCTCACTCTCATACTCTCTCTCTCTCTCATACTCTCTCTCTCTCTCTCATACTCTCTCTCTCATACTCTCTCTCACTCTCATACTCTCTCTCATACTCTCTCTCACTCTCATACTCTCTCTCTCATACTCTCTCTCTCACTCTCATACTCTCTCTCTCATACTCTCTCTCTCACTCTCATACTCTCTCTCTCATACTCTCTCTCACTCTCATACTCTCTCTCTCTCTCATACTCTCTCTCTCTCTCTCATACTCTCTCTCTCATACTCTCTCTCACTCTCATACTCTCTCTCTCATACTCTCTCTCACTCTCATACTCTCTCTCTCATACTTTCTCTCACTCTCATACTCTCTCTCTCATACTCTCTCTCTCACTCTCATACTCTCTCTCATACTCTCTCTCACTCTCATACTCTCTCTCTCTCTCATACTCTCTCTCTCTCTCTCATACTCTCTCTCTCTCTCATACTCTCTCTCTCTCTCATACTCTCTCTCTCTCATACTCTCACTCTCTCTCATACTCTCTCTCTCATACTCTCTCTCACTCTCATACTCTCTCTCTCTCTCATACTCTCTCTCTCTCTCATACTCTCTCTCTCTCTCATACTCTCTCTCTCTCTCATACTCTCTCTCTCTCATACTCTCTCTCTCTCTCATACTCTCTCTCTCATACTCTCTCTCTCTCTCATACTCTCTCTCTCTCTCATACTCTCTCTCTCTCTCATACTCTCTCTCTCTCATACTCTCTCTCACTCTCATACTCTCTCTCTCATACTCTCTCTCTCTCTCATACTCTCTCTCTCTCTCATACTCTCTCTCTCTCATACTCTCACTCTCATACTCTCTCTCTCATACTCTCTCTCACTCTCATACTCTCTCTCTCATACTCTCTCTCACTCTCATACTCTCTCTCTCATACTCTCTCTCTCACTCTCATACTCTCTCTCTCATACTCTCTCTCTCACTCTCATACTCTCTCTCTCATACTCTCTCTCACTCTCATACTCTCTCTCTCTCTCATACTCTCTCTCTCTCTCTCATACTCTCTCTCTCATACTCTCTCTCACTCTCATACTCTCTCTCTCATACTCTCTCTCACTCTCATACTCTCTCTCTCATACTCTCTCTCACTCTCATACTCTCTCTCTCATACTCTCTCTCACTCTCATACTCTCTCTCTCTCTCATACTCTCTCTCTCTCTCTCATACTCTCTCTCTCATACTCTCTCTCACTCTCATACTCTCTCTCTCATACTCTCTCTCACTCTCATACTCTCTCTCTCATACTCTCTCTCACTCTCATACTCTCTCTCTCATACTCTCTCTCTCACTCTCATACTCTCTCTCTCTCTCATACTCTCTCTCTCTCATACTCTCTCTCTCTCATACTCTCTCTCTCTCATACTCTCTCTCTCTCATACTCTCTCTCTCTCTCTCATACTCTCTCTCTCTCTCATACTCTCTCTCTCTCTCATACTCTCTCTCTCTCATACTCTCACTCTCATACTCTCTCTCACTCTCATACTCTCTCTCTCTCTCTCTCATACTCTCTCTCTCTCATACTCTCTCTCTCTCTCTCATACTCTCTCTCTCTCTCTCTCTCTCTCTCTCTCTCTCTCTCTCTCTCTCTCTCTCTCTCTCTCTCTCTCTCTCACAGAGCACTCACACTAAGAAAATGTATATGGGTGACTGTGCACCCCAACTCCAGCATTTACTCTCAGGTTGAGAGTGTCTTTGCAAATAATCATGAAGGTTTCCATGTCCTGGATGTTTTCAAAAACGAACGTGAAAGGCTCCATGGCAAGGCACTTCCCCGACTCCATCAGCACCCTCCACGCTTTCATTTGGTCATCATGATCCATCAACATGTATGATGGTTCTTGCACCTGGGCAGTAAAAAGCCGAAGACTTCCTCTTCCTCTTCCTCAAGAGTTCCTCACGATGTATTCTGCCTGGTACATGTGTTTCAATGTGAGGGGCAGCTCCTCCACTTCTACCTGTTTCTTCATATGAATATAGGGGGGGGGGGGGGTGGGGGGGGGGGGGGGGGGTGACAGTTAACAGGTAACCCCACAGACACAACGGGTAAAACCAGCATTGGGGCAAAAGACTCTGAGGTTCTGAGGAAGGAGGAAGGAGGACCCCAAAACAGAAGAATGCTTAACTTTAATTTATTGAAACCGTAATACAGTTCAAGCTGCACGGCTCCTGAACAGATAAACAGCAGCGAAGAGAACAGTCAGGCGGGCAGGGATCGTAGTCCAGGATAATCAAATCCAAATCGTGAAGCGAGAATCAGTATCAGACAAGCAGGGTCAGGCGAGGAGCAGACAGAACCAACAGGGACATACCAACTGAACCAACAGGGACATCCCAACAGAACCAACAGGGACATCCCAACAGAACCAACAGGGACATCCCAACAGAACCAACAGGGACATCCCAACAGAACCAACAGGGACATCCCAACAGAACCAACAGGGACATCCCAACAGAACCAACAGGGACATCCCAACAGAACCAACAGGGACATCCCAACAGAACCAATAGGGACATCCCAACAGAACCAACAGGGACATCCCAACAGAACCAACAGGGACATCCCAACAGAACCAACAGGGACATCACAACAGAACCAACAGGGACATACCAACAGAACCAACAGGGACATCCCAACAAAACCAACAGGGACATCCCAACAGAACCAACAGCGACATCACAACAGAACCAACAGGGACATACCAACAGGGACATACCAACAGAACCAACAGGGACATCCCAACAGAACCAACAGGGACATCCCAACAGAACCAACAGGGACATCCCAACAGAACCAACAGGGACATCCCAACAGAACCAACAGGGACATCCCAACAGAACCAACAGGGACATCCCAACAGAACCAACAGGGACATACCAACAGAACCAACAGGGACATCCCAACAGAACCAACAGGGACATCCCAACAGAACCAACAGGGACATACCAACAGAACCAACAGGGACATACCAACAGAACCAACAGGGACATCCCAACAGAACCAACAGGGACATCCCAACAAAACCAACAGGGACATCCCAACAGAACCAACAGGGACATCCCAACAGAACCAACAGCGACATCACAACAGAACCAACAGGGACATACCAACAGAACCAACAGGGACATCCCAACAGGGACATCCCAACAGAACCAACAGGGACATCCCAACAGAACCAACAGGGACATCACAACAGAACCAACAGGGACATACCAACAGGGACATCCCAACAGAACCAACAGGGACATCCCAACAGAACCAACAGGGACATACCAACAGAACCAACAGGGACATCCCAACAGAACCAACAGGGACATACCAACAGGGACATCCCAACAGAACCAACAGGGACATCCCAACAGAACCAACAGGGACATCACAACAGAACCAACAGGGACATACCAACAGAACCAACAGGGACATACCAACAGAACCAACAGGGACATCCCAACAGAACCAACAGGGACATCCCAACAAAACCAACAGGGACATACCAACAGGGACATCCCAACAGAACCAACAGGGACATCCCAACAGAACCAACAGGGACATCCCAACAGAACCAACAGGGACATCCCAACAGAACCAACAGGGACATCACAACAGAACCAACAGCGACATCACAACAGAACCAACAAGGGACATCCCAACAGAACCAACAGGGACATCCCAACAAAACCAACAGGGACATCCCAACAGAACCAACAGGGACATCCCAACAGAACCAACAGGGACATCCCAACAGAACCAACAGGGACATACCAACAGGGACATCCCAACAGAACCAACAGGGACATCCCAACAGAACCAACAGGGACATACCAACAGGGACATCCACTGGACCAACAGGGACATCCCAACAGAACCAACAGGGACATCCCAACAGAACCAACAGGGACATACCAACAGGGACATCCACTGGACCAACAGGGACATCCCAACAGAACCAACAGGGACATCCCAACAGAACCAACAGGGACATCCCAACAAAACCAACAGGGACATACCAACAGAACCAACAGGGACATCCCAACAGAACCAACAGGGACATCCCAACAGAACCAAGCGACATCCCAACAGAACCAACAGCGACATCCCAGCTCACAGTCAGAAACAGGCAGTACTTCCAGAAATCCAAACTCCAGCACCAGTCCTAATGATCAAGACCAGTGAATGCTGGAGAGGAACAGGGAACCACTAATTAGATTAAAAAAATGTCTAAATTAAAAACATATCTCTTTAGTCTGGCCTTCCTATAATATTTCACAATGTTTGTAATTTAATGTTGTTTCATCATTTTAATAAATCCTCATACATTTTTTTTTTATTCTTGTATTTTACCTGTATTTGTATTTTCTTTTCATTTTTGTGCCTGTAAAGCACTTTGAACTGCATTGATTTTTTTGGAAAAGTGCTATATAAAATAAAATTTGCTTGCTTGCTCATTAACTAGGTCTCTATAAAAGCAACAACTATGGACAAGAATCAGAAGATTTGGATCGAGAAGCAAAAATTAGCAAAGACAAAAAAACAATTACCCACTCAGACCACTGGAATGCAGCTAATTAATGAAAAGGCAAATGTATTTTTCTATTTGTTTTTTCTTTTGCATGAGTTGTATCCAGTGGTGGAAAGAGTACTGAAAAAGCATACTCAAGTAAAAGTACTGTTACTTGTCAAAAAATGTAGTGAGAGTAGAGTAAAAGTACGGGTCCTAAAAACTACTCAAAGTAGGAGTAAAAAGTAGCCCTTTTAAAAGTACTCAAGAGTAGTGAGTAGTGAGTATTATGCTATGATGTTAGTCCACCTTATACCCTGCAAATTGAAAATGTAGCTTACTCTTTTATCACAGATTCATAGAAAAAAAGAAACAGTATTTCAATATTAATCCAACAGTTTTATTTTTGACTGCTAGCACTAAAAATACAGCGTTTCCCCTACCATTGTTTTGGACGACCCCCGCCCCCCCCTAAAATGCTGACAAAATCCAGTCATAAAAAAGGAATTTATAACTCGGAATTTCACGGAATTTGTAAATTTTTTGAGGAATAAATAGAAAGCAGTTCAGTACACTGAAATCAAATCGCGATATAGTGTGAATATTAAACCACAAAGACAATTTAAATACGAATCCTGCATGTTCTGTGTGAATGAATAGTGCAGCCGACGCGCAGTTTCATTTACCACACACACACACACACACACACTGAAGCACGTGTGAGGTGTGACGCTTACGCTGTTTTTTTTGCCTATAAGACAAAAATGCATGAACTTCCTCCAGGCTCAAGATCCACTCCGAAAGTCACTTCGTGAACAAAATAAATTGGCGCCAGGTGTCTCGAAGTCTGTTGATGCTGGTTTGATGCAAAGTTTTCCGCGCGCGATTTGATTTGACGGTAATCACGCATGGAGTCACATGATGACTTATTATAAAAATAAATAATCATATAAATGTAGCGACGGCAGGTTCAGGGAAAATAGCGCAGTAAAAGTACCGATACAGCACTTAAAATGTACTCAAGTAAAAGTAAAAGTACACTGTTTTTAAACTACTTAAAAAAGTACAATTCCTAAAAAAAACTACTCAATTACAGTAACGAGAGTATTTGTAATTCGTTACTTTACACCACTGGTTGTATCTTTTGAAATTAAAAGAATGAAATAAAAACAAAGATAACAGTAACACACAGTATTTCAACTGAATGATGAACACGGAGCCTGAGTGGCCTTGGCCTTCGTTTCATGAGGCCTCTTTGATAAGCGTTTCAGACACCGGTTCACGTGGAGGCGTTCCCCAATAGCGCCAATCAACGCAGTGTCTCGTTCCCTGTTCTCAGGGACCATAGGTCACAGTCGTAACCTGAGGCGGTTTCAGACCCCCAACACGCCCTATGGAACCGTAACGCATTAAAATTCCTCTTTTTAGTTGAAGACAGTGTCTTGTAAACGGCCGCTAAGAACACATTGATGTATGTGAGTGATCAAAGTGTGTGTAAACTATTTCAATAGGTCAAATCATTGTGTTTCGAGGTCAGCGCTCCTACAGGGCAGATGTCAATGACATTCCCAGACGGCTCTCACACGAGTGTTTTCTCCACATATGTGCCGATCTCCACGGCATTTCCTCTCTCTGGTGCTCAGGCCCTCACCGACAGCAGATCCAGACACAACACAGGGAACACTCTGTTATTCTTTAGTCTGATATGGCTTCATATTTTTAGAACTGCAGATTATGAACTGGTTTCTCCGTGCTGCCCTCGTCGAGTGCTTCAGGACGGCGTATCATTATGGTTTGGATGAGTGGACTGTATTGTTTTGTCCTGCTCTGTTTGACTGTGAAACACCCCGGATCGCTGCCAAACATCACGGACGGTCCCGAACCACAGCCCGATATAATGAGCGTAGTCGGGGGAAGGTGGAACGCCAGGAATGTTTTCAGAGAGGAAACAAATGTCTTTGTTTTGCTGGTGAAAGCATCCAGGTGCTTTATATACTTCACACACTTCATTATATAATATATCAGGAAGAGAAATAGATTTCAAGGTGCAAGCCTTGAAAATGTTTGAAAAAAGGGCCAACACTTGACAATAATAGTACATGAATAATCATGTACCTGAATTAATAATTACTTTACTATGAACTAATGATGAGTTAAGACATGTACTAATGAGGAACTAACCTCAACTACTTAATTCCTGTATGAATATACCATCTTAACTACACGTTAGTACATGCTTGTTAATTAATGGATTAATTAACATTTCGGGGTAAACTAAATCAAACTTGCTCTAGAAAATGGACACATTTTGTGGCCCAAAAGAAGAACAAGACTAACATCCGACTGCATTATGATATAAAGACAGTAAACCAATCCATAAAATAACCACATTAATAACCATAATCTGTGCTAACACTGATTTTAATTTTGAAAGTTGCATCCGTTAATGGATATGTTAGTGTGGGTATTTCACTCTTGATGGCAGCAGTGGAATCACTTAAAACAGAATGAGATTAAATAGTTTTTAATGATGAATGCATCAGTGTGTGTTCAATGAGTGAGGTTAAATGTAAACATTGCAAGACATCTAGTGTCATTCACTGATGTTTGTGACCGTTGCTGGTGTCAAATTTATGAACAATTTTACAGTGTGCAATTTTACGAAGAAAGATGTACTAAAAGGTCAGTACATCTTTCTTCTGATCTAGAGCATGTTTGAGTTAGTTTACCCCCAAATGTTAATTAATACATTAATTAACAAGCATGTCTTAACTCATCATTAGTTCATAGTAAAGTAATTATTAATTCAGGTATTAGTACATGATTATTCATGTACTATTATTGTAAAGTGTTACCAAAAAAGGTTATCTCTGCACCAATCTTCAAAAACGCAGACCTGTGGAAACGCTGGCGGCGCGCACATGCGTATTACGTGTTTAGTCTACAGGTATGTGCGTTTGAATATATATGTGCGCATGCTTGTAGTCTTTCTTTACAAATTGACCTAAACAAATTACTTGTCTGGCCTAAAAAATGTATAATACCGAATCATTTATCGCTTCCGAGTAGCCACGCGAACCGGAATTATCCCGACAACGATTATCTGTAGAGAGGTGAAGGGAAGGAGGGAGAGGAGGGAGAGGAGGGAGAGGAGGGAGAGGAGGGAGAGGAGGGAGAGGAGGGAGAGGAGGGAGAGGAGGGAGAGGAGGGAGAGGAGTTCACAGGGAGAGACTGGTGACACTTCAGGACTGCGGTGTCGTCGCGTCCAGGCGCGGGTCCTTCATCAGATCTGGAGTGTGTGTGTGTGTGTGTGTGTCCAGGCGCGGGTCCTTCATCAGATCTGGAGTGTGTGTGTGTGTGTGTGTGTGTGTCCAGGCGCGGGTCCTTCATCAGATCTGGAGTGTGTGTGTGTGTGTGTGTGTCCAGGCGCGGGTCCTTCATCAGATCTGGAGTGTGTGTGTGTGTGTGTGTGTGTGTGTGTGTCCAGGCGCGGGTCCTTCATCAGATCTGGAGTGTGTGTGTGTGTGTGTGTGTGTGTGTGTGTGTGTGTGTGTCCAGGCGCGGGTCCTTCATCAGATCTGGAGTGTGTGTGTGTGTGTGTGTGTGTGTCCAGGCGCGGGTCCTTCATCAGATCTGGAGTGTGTGTGTGTGTGTGTGTGTGTGTCCAGGCGCGGGTCCTTCATCAGATCTGGAGTGTGTGTGTGTGTGTGTGTGTCCAGGCGCGGGTCCTTCATCAGATCTGGAGTGTGTGTGTGTGTGTGTGTGTGTGTGTGTGTCCAGGCGCGGGTCCTTCATCAGATCTGGAGTGTGTGTGTGTGTGTGTGTGTGTGTGTGTGTGTGTGTGTGTCCAGGCGCGGGTCCTTCATCAGATCTGGAGTGTGTGTGTGTGTGTGTGTGTGTGTCCAGGCGCGGGTCCTTCATCAGATCTGGAGTGTGTGTGTGTGTGTGTGTGTGTGTCCAGGCGCGGGTCCTTCATCAGATCTGGAGTGTGTGTGTGTGTGTGTGTGTGTGTGTGTCCAGGCGCGGGTCCTTCATCAGATCTGGAGTGTGTGTGTGTGTGTGTGTGTGTGTGTGTCCAGGCGCGGGTCCTTCATCAGATCTGGAGTGTGTGTGTGTGTGTGTGTGTGTGTCCAGGCGCGGGTGCTTCATCAGATCTGGAGTGTGTGTGTGTGTGTGTGTGTCCAGGCGCGGGTGCTTCATCAGATCTGGAGTGTGTGTGTGTGTGTGTGTGTGTGTCCAGGCGCGGGTCCTTCATCAGATCTGGAGTGTGTGTGTGTGTGTGTGTGTGTGTGTCCAGGCGCGGGTCCTTCATCAGATCTGGAGTGTGTGTGTGTGTGTGTGTGTGTGTCCAGGCGCGGGTCCTTCATCAGATCTGGAGTGTGTGTGTGTGTGTGTGTGTGTGTCCAGGCGCGGGTGCTTCATCAGATCTGGAGTGTGTGTGTGTGTGTGTGTGTGTGTCCAGGCGCGGGTCCTTCATCAGATCTGGAGTGTGTGTGTGTGTGTGTGTGTGTGTCCAGGCGCGGGTCCTTCATCAGATCTGGAGTGTGTGTGTGTGTGTGTGTGTGTGTCCAGGCGCGGGTCCTTCATCAGATCTGGAGTGTGTGTGTGTGTGTGTGTGTGTGTGTGTGTCCAGGCGCGGGTCCTTCATCAGATCTGGAGTGTGTGTGTGTGTGTGTGTGTGTGTGTCCAGGCGCGGGTGCTTCATCAGATCTGGAGTGTGTGTGTGTGTGTGTGTGTGTGTGTGTGTGTGTGTGTGTGTGTGTGTGTGTGTGTCCAGGCGCGGGTCCTTCATCAGATCTGGAGTGTGTGTGTGTGTGTGTGTCCAGGCGCGGGTCCTTCATCAGATCTGGAGTGTGTGTGTGTGTGTGTGTGTGTCCAGGCGCGGGTCCTTCATCAGATCTGGAGTGTGTGTGTGTGTGTGTGTGTGTGTGTGTCCAGGCGCGGGTCCTTCATAAGATCTGGAGTGTGTGTGTGTGTGTGTGTCCAGGCGCGGGTCCTTCATCAGATCTGGAGTGTGTGTGTGTGTGTGTGTGTGTGTGTGTCCAGGCGCGGGTCCTTCATCAGATCTGGAGTGTGTGTGTGTGTGTGTGTGTGTGTGTCCAGGCGCGGGTCCTTCATCAGATCTGGAGTGTGTGTGTGTGTGTGTGTGTGTGTGTCCAGGCGCGGGTCCTTCATAAGATCTGGAGTGTGTGTGTGTGTGTGTGTGTGTCCAGGCGCGGGTCCTTCATCAGATCTGGAGTGTGTGTGTGTGTGTGTGTGTGTGTGTGTCCAGGCGCGGGTCCTTCATAAGATCTGGAGTGTGTGTGTGTGTGTGTGTGTGTGTGTCCAGGCGCGGGTCCTTCATCAGATCTGGAGTGTGTGTGTGTGTGTGTCCAGGCGCGGGTCCTTCATCAGATCTGGAGTGTGTGTGTGTGTGTGTGTGTGTGTGTCCAGGCGCGGGTCCTTCATAAGATCTGGAGTGTGTGTGTGTGTCCAGGCGCGGGTCCTTCATCAGATCTGGAGTGTGTGTGTGTGTGTGTGTGTGTGTCCAGGCGCAGGTCCTTTATCAGAACTGGTGTGTGTGTGTGTGTGTGTCCAGGCGCAGGTCCTTCGTCAGATCTGGTGTGTGTGTGTGTGTGTGTGTGTGTGTGTGTGTGTGTGTCCAGGCGCGGGTCCTTCATCAGATCTGGAGTGTGTGTGCGTGTGTGTGTGTGTGTGTGTGTCCAGGCGCAGGTCCTTCGTCAGATCAACAGGGACCAATCAGTCAGATCTGGTGTGTGTGTGTGTGTGTGTGTCCAGGCGCAGGTCCTTCATCAGATCTGGATGCGGCCTGGATCCGGTGGACTGCGGTGAACCTCGGGATAAACAGAGAGACTATAGCGTAGATGCCATCAGGTACATCAGGATTTATGGGAAGTGTTCCCAGTTCCGGCTGACGTAATCTATGCAGCCTAACATTGAATTATAGAAGTCTATAGTGTGTTATGTCCAGTGTTGGGAGTAACGCGTTACAAAAGTAATGCATTACAATAACTTATTACTTTTTGCTGAAACGCAGTAGAGTAAGGCATTACTAATCAATTTTCAGTAATATTTTACTCTGTACGTGTTCAGCAACGCTTGCGTTACAACACACTTTTAGCCCGACATTTTTTTGTTAAAAGAAAATGTTATTACCTGTTCGTGGTCAGTCAATAGCCGTGTGTGGTGTCCAAGTTTGTAAATAAAGACTAAATGACAGCTTCTGATGTATTTGTATAGCGATTTATTTCATTCATTCAGTTTGGAAGTAACTTGCACAACACTGGTTATGTGTATGCTAGGTCAAAGAGATGTGTTTCAGTCTAGCTTTGAACTGACAGAGTGTGTCTGCTTCCCGGACAATGGTAGGAAGACTGTTCCAGAGTTTTGGTGCTAAATAGGAAAAGGATCTACCGCCTGCAGTCGATTTAGATATTCTAGGTATTATCAACTGGCCGGAGTTTTGAGATCGTAATAGACGTGAAGGACTATAATGCGTTAAGAGCTCGCTCAAGTACTGCGGAGCTAAACCATTTAGTGCTTTGTAGGTAATTAGCTGTATTTAAAAATGTATACGATGTTTAAAGGTTGGGTATGGGATTTGCAAAATGGCCGGTAGATTTTGAAAATACACAACTCAAAACTGCTTCTTTCCTCCAACGCTGGCCCTGACTCCACCCATCCGAAGAACATGGACGCGCAATCATGCATCTGCAAAACTCAGATGCGCGAGATTGCACTTATTCTCTTTCTCTCTGTACCGGGGCGACTTGCACTGACTGTGACTGGGTCACGAGCTTTGAGTTTGCGCACGAAGGGGACACACACGCGAGGGGGAGGGGGGATGGTACGACCGTTTGACTGACGCATTTTCTGTCCAATGATTCTAGGTGGTCTTGGAAATGATTGGCTGAGTTTTTCAAGTCCTGCCCATTTCACAGATTATTAAATCGCTTAATTTTCGTTTCAGTGCTTCTAACTCAGTGGCTGTAAGTGGGTTCGGAATAGGATTTCAAGTGATTTTGAAAAAATGGTCCAAAAAAAAAAATCACATACCCCACCTTTAATAGGCAGCCAATGCAGTGTTTGCAGAACCATGAAAGGTAGAGATCATTTAGTGGATAATAAAAACTGTGCAGAGCTTTCACAAAATACAGCACAAACATTACTAAACCAAACATTGACAACATGTAATACTTTCAAAGACATGAATCAAATCAATCAATCCATATACCATGACTATAATGGACATGGAGATGGAAAGAGATATAGTTCCCCTGAGAAACTTCGCTTGCAAAGAAATAACACAAAGTTTTCTCGGGGTGACGCAAAACGTTGGCAAGAGAACGCAAAACCATTGACATATATTTTTTCCACCCATCTCATATTTTCTCATAAGTCTAATTTACTTAAAAAGTTTGGAATTTATTTATTTATTTAAGATTTCTTCTGCTCACAAAGGCTGTATTTATTAAAAAATACAATAAAAACTAACAATTTAAAATAACGTCTTTTTATTTTTTATATTTGAGCATCAGATCGTCATATTCGAGTGATTTCTGAAGGATCGTGTGACACTGAAGACTGGAGTAATGATGCTGAACATTCAGCTTTGATCACAGAAATACATTACACTGTACTATATATTCACATAGAAAACTGCTATTTTAAATTGTACTAATATTTTATAATATTACTGTTTATTACTGTGCTTTTGCTCAAATAAAAGCAGCCATGATGAGCAGAAGAGACTTCTTTGAAAAACATAAAAAAATCTCAATAATTGCTTCCTGATCTTTTGACCTGCTGATTAAAATACATTGAGCATGAAAATAAAGAGCACTAATGGCATTTGCTTTTGATTATTAATGTACATACATTTATATTTTTGTATATTATATCTTTCTACAGTGTGATCTACAGTAAGTGTCTAAACAGTTGCATGTAAAGATTCTCAGCATTATTCATCTACAACGCAACAGCTGGGAGTTCATGTACTCTTTCCCACTTTCAACATTTAATTTAAACTCACATCTACAGTCCAGTAAACACCCAATGAACATGTTGACAACACTTGTGTCTCTCCGTCGGTGGAGGCTTCAGGGATGTGAAGAGACTTGCAGAAAGGACCTGTAATTTGCCACACCAAAATGTGACAATACTGTTCTTTTGAAGACTAGTCCTCTCATCTCAGAGGAATGCAAACATGAGGTATTCTCCTGTGAGACATGCCGCCATCCACGAGTTTCCATCAACAAGACCTCAACCAGGTGACCATCGACACGCTTCATCAACGACAGCACTGATAAAGCTCTGTGTGTGTGTGTGTGTGTCTCCATCCAACTGCAAGTACAGACACCGTCCGTCTGGAAAAGAAGTGTGCTTGTACTGAATGTGCTCTTACTTCAAACCTTAAAAGTATATTTGGTGACACTTTATTTTACAGTGTCCTTGTTACATAATTACTGTAGTAATAACAGTAAATTAGTTACAAGCAAATAAGCCTAGACAAATACACTATTTCAAGGTGTCATTGTTACAGTGTAATTATACATTTAAGTACCGAGAAATATTAATAAACAGCGTATTCTTATTTACTATAGGGTAGGATTAGGGTTTGGTTGAGGGTTAGTTGCATCATGTAATTATGCATAATTTACTGTTATTACTATGGTAAGTACATGTAACATATGAAACAAGGACACTGTAAAATAAAGTGTTACCGCCTAGACCAACGCCACTCCTATACAGTGAGTTATTCAATATTACATTTAAAGTTAATATATTTTAAACGTGCTAAATTGCAACTTCATCATTACAAATATATTATGACACGGGTGTCAATAGAAATGGCATCAAAGTATATTTTAGTTTATCATAAATGTCTGTCAGTACATTCATCAGTTACTTTAACCATATTTCAAAGACAAAAGAAAAAATTATGAAATAAAGATGTACTAAACTGAAGTGGGTCAAAAAGCACTCTTAAGTTTATTGCATTAAATATAAATTATAATATATTGGTATGTTCTTGCGATTTAACATGCTGTTAAAGTGCCCGGAAACATTACAATTAGTTCGAATGGAAGTATATTCTTTTAAAGTAGGCGTATATTATTTCCAAGGGCAGATAAAGTGTAACCCGTCTAAGGAAGTAACAGTGTTATTTAAGGCAGACTGGGGCTAGTTTCACACAGGGAAAATCAACTTTTTTGACTAAAAACTATATAAAACTATATATTTTGTGTAAATGTACTCGATATAGTGTGCATATGATGACAAAAGATCAATGTCTTAAATGTTCAATAGCTTTTTTTTTTTTTTTGGTCTTTTTTTTTGGTCTTTATGCAACTGTCAAAAACAACCCCACCCTGAGACATTCACTGGAGGAATAAAAAGTGGCCAGTTTTCCTTATAGTGAATCATATGCAAAGCTGCACCCTTACAGAAAGAGTTATGCCAGCTACTCCCATGTTTCAGTATATCAGATCAGATGTTGTCATGATCACAATAGTGTCTAAATACAGAGCGCTTCATCATGATGGTTAACTGATGCCATGCTTTATTTGTAAAGCAATGACGCTTTAGGACAGGGTGTTTCCTCAGGTAATCCCACGGCAGAGATGTAAACACAGATTTGACCTGCGCCGCGTTTAAAAGGTTGAAGTCATACCATCGCTGGAGGTCATGGGGTCACCGCCACCCACGGCGCACTTCAGCAAATACAGCTCATGATGCTCAAATAACAACATTAAACAAGAGGTTTAGTTAAAAGAAACATTTCTTTTTTATATCTTTAGCTCTTTCATTTTTCCGTAACTCATTTTTGAGGCAGAATCTGAGTCCGAATTGTAACATTCACTCGTCATCATAATAGTGTCTTACGGTTTTTTCGAATTGCTTACTCACTAAAAGTGGAACTTGAGACTCACTCAGTGAAACCATTCACTCGTGCATCGAATCTTCAGACCAGGTCTCATTATACACACATTATACGCTTTACAACCTTTTACAACTCTAAACACATGCCGGACTCATTACTGATGACACCCAATGATCATGTGTGGAAACACTTATACATACATTGATCACATAGAAATTAAAACTCAGTTTTGAGAAAAAAAGAAATTTAATTTTTGTTTATAGTGTAAATATATATATATATATTTAGATATATCTATGTATATATACATATATATATATATATATATATGTCAGGATACAGGCAAGGACACAGAGGTAAGTGAATCCAAACACTACTTTATTTATAGTGACACAAGTGCAAGGGTGAGTATTCTCAGAGTGCTGGTGCAGATACGAGGTGGATCGCTACGTGCGGGGCAGAGTACAGGTGAGCAGATCCTCTTCAGGTTACTTTGTGTCAAGCGATGGCAGATCCTTAACCGTGTCTTTTCTGTTACAGAAGTCGTCGTGGAAGAGATAGCTCAGCGTGAACACCAAGACTCAGGGAGATCTAGGATACAACGGGCATGAACCCAAACCGGGTTTTCAGGAAGCCAGGACTCGGACAGGATGTCTGGAAGCAGCGGAACAGGAATGCAGAGGTTAGTACTTCAAAGGTGAGTATACGTTACGTGGCTGAACTTCTTAGGGGTTTAGCAGGACAACGGGAAATGGTCTGCTCCTGTTGGAGGCTTGACAGTGAGTGAGGCTGTGGTGAGTGTCTTTATGCAGGGGTTGATGAGGCTACTGATTGTGAACAGGTGCAGGTGATTAATATTCAGGGGAAAGTGATCGCTGTGTGGTGAAGGATGTGGTGTCTGATTGGTTCCTGACATTACCCCCCCCTCCAGGGTCCGCGCCAGCGGGCCTTGGACCCCGACGTCGTGGTGGTCTACCTCTTGGTCGTGGCGCAGGTTTGTCTGGGTACTGAACGTGAAACTCTCGGAGTAGATTGGGATCGAGGACGTCGTTCCGGGGCACCCAACATCTTTCCTCTGGTCCATACCCCTCCCAACCACCCCGACGTCGGGAGTCCAAGATCTCATTTATCAGATAGATGGGCTCTGGTTCAATAGGCGGGATTGGGGGATTATCCTCTGGGACCGGTTCTGAGGCTGCGTAGGGTACAGGTGGATGGTGAGGTTTTAGGAGGGATACGTGAAACGTAGGATGGATCCGATGTTCTGGAGGTAGGCGAAGTTGATAGGTGACTGGGTTTACTTGTCTTACTATGGGGAATGGTCCGATGTATCTGGGGTTGAGTTTGCGGCAAGGTTGACGTAGACGGATGTCTTTAGTGGAGAGCCAGACTAACTGTCCGGGCTGGTATTCTGGAGTTTGACGGCGATGAGCATCTGCGAACTGTCGTTGGCGATTCACTGCCTGTTGAAGATGGTTATGGGCTTGATTCCACACTTCCTCGCTCTCTTGAAACCACTTATTTACGGCTGGTACTTCGGAAGGTTCGCCAGACCATGGAAACAGTGGGGGTTGGTACCCTAGTACACACTGGAATGGAGTCAGTTGAGTGGATGATTGTCTGAGGGAGTTTTGTGCGTACTCTGCCCAAATGAGGTAACGACTCCAGATGTTTTGGTTGGAGTGGCAGAAAGTACGCAGGAATCGTCCAATGTCTTGGATCTTACGTTCAGTTTGGCCATTTGTTTGTGGATGGTATCCTGATGATAAGCTTACGGTCACATTCATGAGGGTGAAAAAGGCTCGCCAAACTCGGGAGATAAAACGTGTTCCATAAGAAGCTCGGCCGTGACAAAAGCCGTGGGGAGCCCCTTCAGAGGAACCAGCCTGCATGCCTTGGAGAACCGGTCTATGGCTACGAGGATACAGGTGTTATCGTCGGAGGCAGGCAGGTCCGTGACAAAATCCACTCCAATGTGGGACCAAGGCCTATGTGGAACTGGAAGCGGGACGAGTTTACCCACAGGGAGATTTCGGGGAACCTTGGACATGGCACAAGGGATACAACCTTGGATGAATGTTGTGATGTCATGCTGCATATTGGGCCACCAGTACTTGACTTGAAGAGTAGTGAGTGTTTTGGAGATTCCGGGATGACCTGTGCCTACGGAGGAGTGAGCTGAGGCAATGAGAGAATTTCGGAAGTCCTCTGGGACGTAAATCTTCTCGGGGGGACACCCTGGGATTCGAGGTTGTTGTCGCGACAATTCCAATAACTGCTCGTTGATCTCCCACTGGATGGGATTGACAAACAATTTCTGTGGCAGAATGGTCTCGGGTTCCTCCGTAGGGATGTCTGGGGCATGGATGCGAGAGAGGGCATCTGCTCGAGTATTCTTGGAGCCTGGACGGTAGGAAATCTTGAAATGGAACCTAGTGAAGAACAATGCCCATCGTGCCTGACGTGGATTCAGCCTTTTCGCATCTCGTAAATACTGGAGGTTCTTATGGTCTGTAAGTACCAAGAATGGATGTTTCGCCCCCTCCAACCAATGCCTCCATTCCTCCAAGGCAAGTTTCACCGCTAATAGCTCTCGGTTCCCAATGTCGTAGTTGATTTCTGCTGGGGATAGTTTCTTGGAAAAGAATGCGCAAGGTACGGTCTTGGTAGATGAATCCGAATATTGGGACAGAATCCCTCCTACCCCGGTTGTGGAGGCATCAACTTCCACCACAAATACCTTCTCTGGATCCGGATGGTGGAGCAAGGGTGCGGTGGTGAAAGCGGCCTTGAGGGAATTAAAGCCATGCTCAGCTTCTGGGGTCCATAACAACACCTTGGGTTTCCCCTTTAACAGGGAGGTAAGCGGAGCTGTCAGGAAACTGTACTGGTGTACGAACCGTCTGTAGAAGTTCGCGAAGCCAAGGAACCTCTGGAGCTCTTTCTCTGACTGTGGGGTTGGCCAGGACATGATAGCCTCCGTTTTTCGTTTGTCCATCTCCACACCTCTTTCACTGAGTTGGTATCCTAAGAATTCGACATCGGTCTGGTGAAACGTGCACTTCTCTGCCTTCAGAAAGAGGGTGAATTCCCTGAGTCGTTGGAGTACCAGGGCCACATGATGTTGATGCTCAACAGGGTTCTTGGAATAAATCAGAATGTCATCAATATACACCAACACAAATTTCCCCAGGTAGTCTCGGAGTACCTCGTCCATGAAGCTTTGGAACACGGAAGGAGCGTTGACTAACCCATACGGCATGACCAAGTACTCATAGTGCCCTGCAGGTGTGATGAAAGCGGTTTTCCACTCATCTCCTTCTCTAATTCTGACCAGATTGTAGGCACTCCTCAGATCCAACTTAGTGAAAATCCTGGCTTCTCGGAGCTGCTCAAGGGCTGTTGGGATAAGAGGCAGCGGATAACTGAACTTGACAGTGATTCGATTCAGGGCTCTGTAATCGATGCAAGGTCTTAATCCACCATCCTTCTTGGCGACAAAAAAGAAACTAGCGGCCGCAGGAGATGTAGAGGGACGAATGTACCCCTGTTGTAATGCCTCCTACAACATAGACTCTTGTTCAGGGATGGAAAGTGAATAAACCTTACCCTTTGGAATCACGGCATCGGGGACCAGGTCAATGGCACAATCCCAGGGTCTATGAGGTGGCAGGTTGGAGGCAGTAACCGGGTTGAATATGTCAGAGAATGAGGAATAGCAAGAAGGAATGTTTGTAGACAGATTCTCCGTGGGACTCTCGATGGAGGTGGAACTCACAGTGAGCATTTTCTCGGGTTCTGCAGCTGGTGGAACAGAATGTGTGCACTGCTTCAGTGGACAATGACACCCCCAATCGGTGATTTTACCGGACTGCCAATTTATGGTGGGTTGGTGACGAATTAACCACGGACGGCCGAGGATGATATCTGCTTGGCTATTCTTAAGAATGAGAGGTTCGAACATTTCATGGTGAAGATTTTCAATACACAGTTTGATGGGTGTGATTTGTGAAGTGACATACCCCTTGTTAATGGGCTCGCCGGTCACTGCATGAATGGAGTAGGGCTTTAGGATGTCGACCTTCTTGAGGTTAAGTTTCGTGCAGAGTTGCCCTGAGATGAAGTTCCCCGCTGATCCGGAATCGACAATGGCTGCTACAGATACATGGAAAGTTCGAATTTTCAGGATCACTGGAATGGTGAGTGGTGTCGAGATGGCGTGGTGAGCCAGAACGGAGCTTACCTTCAACTGAGGTGGTCGAATGGGACATACAAGTCGAAAATGACCCTTTTCACCACAGTACAGACATAACTTCATTTCTCTGCGACGAGAGCGTTCAGCCGGAGTGAGCCGGTGAGTATCGACTTGAATGTCTTCGGGGTCCTTTTCCAACTCACGATTTGTGAGGACATGAGAGGATGTGACGTGAGAACTTCGAGTATCTCGATAGCAGCTCTGGGAACGTTGATGAATACGGAGAGTTTGCTGTATGAATTTTTCGAGCCCCAGGTTGTCATCGTAGATTGCCATTTGGAGACGAAGTGCCGGATTTAAACCACCACGATAAACTGCCAGGAGAGATTTTTCATTCCACCCACTCACGGAGGCCAGGGTGCGGAATTCAATGGAATATTCTGAGACGGATCTCTTATCCTGTCGCAAATGCATTAACTTGTCACTGACGGTGGAATCACTGACTGGTTGGCCGAAAACCTCCTTAAAGTGGTGAATGAAATTCTGTAGTGATCTGGTAACCTCAGTCTCTTGTACCCACAGCGCTTCAGCCCATCTCAGTGCTGTTCCAGATAGCTGCTGAATGATAAAAGCGATTCGTGAACGGTCTGTGGGAAACAGATACGGCTGCTGTTCAAAAGTGAGCGAACACTAAAAGAAAGCCATTGCAATCTTCCGCCCGACCGGAGAAGGGCGCTGGTCGAGACATAGGGCTAGCAATGCATACCATCGTGGAAGCGGGGTTTTGTTGTGGAAGTGAACTCGCCGCATCGGTTACTGGATGCCCGGGACTGGCTACGGGTGGCGCTTGTGTTGGATCCATAGCGGTAGTTGGTCAAGCCTTCTGTCAGGATACAGGCAAGGACACAGAGGTAAGTGAATCCAAACACTACTTTATTTATAGTGACACAAGTGCAAGGGTGAGTATTCTCAGAGTGCTGGTGCAGATACGAGGTGGATCGCTACGTGCGGGGCAGAGTACAGGTGAGCAGATCCTCTTCAGGTTACTTTGTGTCAAGCGATGGCAGACCCTTAACCGTGTCTTTTCTGTTACAGAAGTCGTCGTGGAAGAGATAGCTCAGCGTGAACACCAAGACTCAGGGAGATCTAGGATACAACGGGCATGAACCCAAACCGGGTTTTCAGGAAGCCAGGACTCGGACAGGATGTCTGGAAGCAGCGGAACAGGAATGCAGAGGTTAGTACTTCAAAGGTGAGTATACGTTACGTGGCTGAACTTCTTAGGGGTTTAGCAGGACAACGGGAAATGGTCTGCTCCTGTTGGAGGCTTGACAGTGAGTGAGGCTGTGGTGAGTGTCTTTATGCAGGGGTTGATGAGGCTACTGATTGTGAACAGGTGCAGGTGATTAATATTCAGGGGAAAGTGATCGCTGTGTGGTGAAGGATGTGGTGTCTGATTGGTTCCTGACAATATATATATGTAGTATATATACTGTATGTATATATATATATATATATATATATATATATATATATACAGTATATATACTACAACTACACACACGTACACACACAACGCTTTATAAATAAAGTTGACTTTCTGACTTGGCTTGTATATTCAGTGTGTGTGCGTATATACTGTATATATATATATATATATATATATATATATATATATATATATATATATATATATATATATATATATATATTTGAAATCGCCTGAGAATCATCTTGGCCAACAAGCCAATAGTGTCAATATTCAGCTCAAGTCACTTCAGTGTTGATTCAGTTCAGTTCAATAACTGTAACATTGATCAATTGTGCATATACATGCTGTAGTATAATTTATACATATACATACTGTATATACAGTGTATTTGTGCACATACATGTACGTGTGACAAACTCCTGTACTCCACTGCACACTGAACAAGCAAAGACACGAGAGAGTGTTTCACTTTCTTCACATCCGTGTGTTTGACGTGCGTGTGGATAATCATATGTCTGTGTGTAGAGTTACTACATAAAACACACTTTTTGGAAGAGTTAAAATAGTTTTGAATGATGTGTTTGTTTCGCAAGAGATGTCTGATGTTTGCATGTTGTGTGCGTGCCAGAAATTGAGCCATTTCAGAAATTGTGTATAAGCAATTTGAAAAAACTGTAATACTCTTGCGTCATCGTGATAGTTTACTGATGCCGTGCTTTATCACACGGCTCTTCACTCAGATCATAATGTCAGGCTGAATGTAAAAGGTCTGCAAAATGTTGAAATATCCCAGTGCAGAGGAGTTTTTCTCCCAAAGAAAGAAGTGATTCTGAACTGCTGAAAAGAGTCATTAGCAATTCCAGTCTCACTTCCCATTACACAACTAACAATGTAACTCATTTGCATAATGCCAGTCTGTGGTCTCCATTGCCTGAATGTCTCTGACGCTCAAACTCTGCCCAGCGGACACATTTATTGCTCAGTTGCGTTTCCTAATCTCAGGAGACTTCGTTGTGGTTCGCATCTCTCACTGCTGTATCAATGGCATTTCAGATGTTTCTCCTGTAATTTCTTAGGAGAAATACAAGTAGACACAACTAAGACACAAGAAGGTTTTGAGAGAAAGGAGTCCAAATGAGAATGTGCTGAAACATGCGAGATCGCTTTATCGTCTCGCAGAGGTTGCTCTTTTTTATTATCATCATCATTTTATGCCATTGAGTTTCACCTTTAATGGACAGTATTCGTTTAAAAACCATTGAATATTAAGGGTTACTAGTTTAAATGAATCTTCAATGCCCAGCATTGTATATGCAGCACATTTTCCAAACACACTAGAAAGAAATTAGATTAGTAAGATTTAGTATAAGAAATACTTTCTTTTTATCAAAAGTAACTCATTGTTGTTGCATAACCTTTTTTTTTTATTGAAAATGTCGTCTTGTACAACCCATTGTGCATGCATGTAAATGTGTGGCTCTGGACCACAAAACCAGTCAAATTAGTCATTTTATTTTAAATTGAGATTTCTACATCCCATTAAAGCTGAATAAATAAGCTTTCCATTGATGTGTGGTTTGTATTTGTACAATATTTGGCCGAGATACAACTATTTGAACATCTGGAATCTGAGGGTGCAAAAAATCGAAACATTGAGAAAATCTCCTTTACAGTTGTGCATTTATGTTCACGATTGTGCTGCAATCACGCACAAAAATAAATGTTTTATATATTTACAGTAGGAAATTTACTAAATATCTTCATGGAACATGATCTTAATATCCTAATGATTTTTTAAAATCAATCATTTTGACCCGTACAATGTATTGGCTATTGCCACAGACACACCCGTGCATCATGTGACTGGCTTTGTGATCCAGGGTCACGTACTCTATAGGTCATAACTTTCTCTATTAAATCATTAACAATAAACAACTTCAAATATGACAATGCATATATTGCGTTTGACTGAAATGGTGGATGAATGGAAAAAAGGTGATCTCTTCCACATCTCAGATTTTTCTGCTATATAAGGTTACATTAACATCAAAGAGTCACTTCTCACACTTTTCTCTTGAGACAAATCGAACTCTCTCACAACGGTCTCCGTTCACGCTTCGAAGAGACCTCAACCACATCACACACTGTGCTCAGATGTTTCTCCTAAACTAAAGACCCCGCTGGTCTCATATGTGTGTGTGTCTCCTCCAAAGTTTCAGACAAGATCTCAACAACATCACACACATATGCTCAGATTCAAGTTTTAACGTTTTTTTTTTTTTTTAAGTTTACAAGAGACCGCAACAACTTTACAAATTGTGCACCAAGTCAATACTTCCAAATGCAACAAAGTGAAAAACAATCCATGAATTCAGAGTTTACGCCAGTGAAGTTATGCGGAAATAAGCGTGATGGTAATTGCTGACACACAACAGGAGAATAGAGCTGTACAGATTATGCGCACATCATTTGTTCCTGTAAATAATAATGTACCCGATGCCTTTATCAAAACTGACTTACAGAAGTCGGTCAAACTTTATTTTAAGGTGTCATTGTTAGGCTACAGTGTAATTATATATTTAAGTACTACAGAGTAATATAATAATAATAAAACTCTTCATCATTCTTGCTGTTATTCCCTCCCTGTATTTTCCACAAGTTTGCTTCCTTCGTTGGCTCATACGCACTGATGGGCAGTAACGCGTTAGAAGTTTATGCATCATGTTTTTGAAAAGTAACTTAGTAAAGTAACTAGTAAAGTAACTAATTACCTTTTAAAATAAGTAATCAGTAAAGTAACTACTTTCCTGGAGAAGTAATCAGTAATCAGTAACTAATTACTATTTCCAAGTAACTTGACCAACACTGTTTCTTAGGAAAAATACTGCACAAAACGTTGCTTTGGTTTGCAGCTCAGAAATCTGGCCTTGATTTTATTGCCAGATTTCAATCAAGCCAATCGAATGGTATTTCCGGCGTTTGGATAGACCGTCTGCAGTGTCTATCTCTTCTTCTTCACAGCCTGCCAACAATTGTGTGGATGGTTTGCTTTTTACAGCTTTTAAAAGCAACACAATAGTTTGAATTTACATAAAATTTAGCATGATTCTAAATAATAGCAATCCACTGGCCCATCTTACCCCGGAGCATCTGGCTCAACTTACTCCAAGTAATTTATTAGTTGCTAACATTTATGGTGTTGATCATCTCAGCCAGCCCAATGCCAATACTTCCTTATCTAATAGATAGACTTAAGAAACGACACTTTAGGTTAAAGATTAAAACAAACCGAGTTCTCTCTCTGACCTACATACACACGCTCTCTGCGTGACGAGGTGTAAATTCTACACAGATGTAAATGTTGTCGCCATATGTGGTTGAAATACTAACACACATTGCTCATCCCACAGACATACGTGGCTCTTGTAGAATGCAAAACACAGTTTGCTGAAGAGTTTATGTATTGGAGAGTGTGTAGTGCGTCTCTGTGAATGCACTTTTTGTATGTGGTGTAATTTGTTCCTTAAATATTGCTTCCACACTATTTCTGGCATCCTTCCTTGGGCTTGTGTCTGTTGGCTATTTTTCTTTCCTCCTTTTAAATCTGTCTAAGATCGAGTGATTGTGTAACACTATAGCAACAAACAAAGAGGAACCCCACAATTCACTACTGTGGCGTGTGAAGAACCACTGAACATCAATGTGTTTAAAAAAAGCATGTTTTCAAATAAAACCCAATTTAGCCTGACAGGAATGAACTCGGATTGAATAAAACGTTTTGTCATTTAAATTTTAAAAGTGTGCTACTTTCTCCTGTTTAAGAGCATCAGTATACTCTGTTTGGGGGCGGGACTAATCTGTTTGACCAGCCAATGGAAGACAGGAGAGTGTTCAAGAATCTTGTGTGATTGGTTAAGATTCCAGTTTTAAAATAACCTGCATGTTGACAAATCCATTTAAACAGACATTCCAGCTCTAGGAAACTCAATCCCACAAACAACAGTAAACCATCAGTAATCCCAAAGCTTGTTAAAACTGACACGCAGCACTTTTTAGGCCCCTGTGCTGTAAATTCTGTCAAATCTTTCAACAGAGAAGCTCTTATTATTTCAGTGGAAATCTAAGTGTAGCATTTGACTACTACTGTGCTCTTGAGAGAAACACTTAGGCAAAATCTGTGTTGTAAGAGTCAATTGTCAATTGGAAAAAAGTTTCCAGCTCTGTGCTTTTACTTTTTTTTTTTTTTTACTTTCCTCTGCATTTTCTGTGACTTTTATACAGCATATTTCAAGAAAATTGGACTCACAGATGTTTTCTGCATTCTTTGAGTTTTGATGAGTCATCATACACACATGTGGTAACAATGTGAGCTGTCCTAGTACACTAGCCCCCAGTTTTACAGACCGGCTTAGAAAGCCTAATGTCCGAGCTGCTTTAACTGAGAGCAACTTGCACTGGGATATCTTAAAGTATGTCAGTGCCAATGTTTTGTCTCAAGATTCACACCAGTAATGGTTTTCCTAAGGCACGTTTTTCTTAAGATACTTAAATATCCTAATTGAACTAAGGCCTAATCCTGGCTTAATCTAAGCGCTGTCTGTGAAACCAGGCCTGATTCAGAATTTATCATTTTATAGTTAAAGGAATATTCCAGGTTCATTATAAGACAACGCCAGTCGGCAGAATTTGTGGCTGACAACAAGATACAACTTTACACAAAAAAGATTAGTACAATTTCACAATCAAAAAAGTTAACATGCGATTTGTAGCTATACCTGACAGGATTATGCCGAGTTTAGTTGCCCTTTTGTTTCCATGTATTTCTCACTGTCTCCAGGTCAGTTTAGGCCCCCTTTACACGTACATGCTTATTTTGAAAAACTCCTTTTACACGCAAACGGATAATTCGCCTCTGAAAACGTTTCTTTCTAAAAACTCCGGCCAGAGTGGAGATTTTGGAAAACGTCGTTTGCATGTAAACGGATAAAAACAGAGTTTTAGGCAGCCGACGTCACAGATGCGACAGAACTTGCACCTGCGTCAAAAGTGGCTTTGGTGATCATGGATGCATTCAGAGTAGCAGTCACATTTATGTTGGTGCAAACCCTTTTCGTCTGTTTGCATTTGCAGATACAGCTGCTCTATCATGAGGTATTGTTGCTATTTTCGGGATTCTGATTGGCTAACGTGGGCTTGAGCTTCTCGTTACACTGCCACCTACAGGTTTGGCATGCTCGTGACCGCATATATTCACGGGATCGTGTAACGAACACTTTTCTGAAAACTGACAGGTGTGCAGGATGTTATTTTTGACAACGGAGAGGGTGAAATGTCCGTTTATGAAAATAGCCGGCCACGTGTAAATGTAGCCTTAGTCTTGATTAATCTCAAGATAGTTTCCTTGGTTATCAATTACATTCACCTGTCAATCATTATGTCTCCATGTGCATTTAAGCCCTTAGTTTCCTCAGTTCTTTGTTTGGTCTCATCTAATTATTATGTGGTGGTGTGCTTTATTCCTGGCATTCTCCTGCATTTTTCCTTTTTGAATTTATTATTTAAGACTTTTTAAAGATTAATGATATTTTTTCCTACTCCTGCGTCTAGAAATTCATCACAAAGTGACACTACCATTGGAACAGTCTGCTCACTTCCATTAGAAGTTCTTCAGTAACCCATATTTTTTTTTATATAATCAACATTATACCACAAATGCTGTTACTTTAAAGTTGTAGAGCTTTTATCTAATAAAACAATTGAATGAGCAATTTATTAGTAACTTTATTAAGTCAGTTACAGTGTGCATCCAAAAGACACAATAGTATAATATGTCAAATGAGTTCTTTCAAACAGAGCTGAAATTTCATTCTTCAATTTTACACTCTTAGAAAATAAGGTTCAGTTGTGGTTCTATATAGAACTCTAGGGCTCTTGACTCAACTTTGAAGAACTCTGTACGCCAAAAAATATATAAAAAGGAGATTGCATAACACTTTCATGTTTAATGGGTTATTTTTCTTCTTTCTAGTGTGTTTATAAAATGTATTTAAAATAAAAATGTATAAATTAAAAGTTAATCCATAACATGATCCCATGATGGGACCTCCTAAAAGGTTCTAGGCTATATGTGAAGCGCCTGACGGAACCCTTTCACGTTCTATTTAGAACCCAAATGCCGCATTATACACGATGCACTTATACACTCTATACTCAACACTTTATATATATATACAGTAGTCAACATTTGAAGTGGATCAAAAAAGTTCATCAAAGTTGTCCTAAGACAAGAACGGGTATTGTTCAAATTTCATGTATAACTTTGATGAAAGGTTTTAATCCACTTCAAATGTTGACTACTGTATTGGTACTAAATATAAAAGAGATGATGCATTATACATATTTACGGTAATGTACTGCCTTAGTTTTAAAGGTGCAGTAAGCGATTTTTGGTAAACACTGTTAAAAGCGAATCGAGACCGAGCTCCAAAACAAACTCGTAGCCAATAAGCAGTGTGCTATCATGATGGGGGATAGAGAGTGAGCCAATCAGCAGTAGGGGGTGTGTCCACTCATGATGGGGAAGAGAGAGTGAGCCAATCAGCAGTAGGGGGCGTGTCCACTCATGATGGAGGAGGAGAGAGAGAGCCAATCAGCAGTAGGGGGGGTGTCCATTCATGATGGGGAAGAGAGAGTGAGCCAATCAGCAGTAGGGGGCGTGTCCACTCATGATGGAGGAGGAGAGAGTGAGCCAATCAGCAGTAGGGGGCGTGTCCACTCATCATGGGGAAGAGAGAGTGAGCCAATCAGCAGTAGGGGGCGTGTCCACTCATGATGGAGGAGGAGAGAGAGAGAGAGCCAATCAGCAGTAGGGGGGCGTGTCCATTCATGATGCGGAAGAGAGAGTGAGCCAATCAGCAGTAGGGGGCGTGTCCACTCATGATGGAGGAGGAGAGAGTGAGCCAATCAGCAGTAGGGGGCGTGTCCACTCATGATGGGGAAGAGAGAGTGAGCCAATCAGCAGTAGGGGGCGTGTCCACTCATGATGGAGGAGGAGAGAGAGTGAGTCAATCAGCAGTAGGGGGTGTGTCCACTCATGTTGGAGGAGGAGAGAGAGTGAGCCAATCAGCAGTAGGGGGTGTGTCCACTCATGATGGAGGAGGAGAGAGAGTGAGCCAATCAGCAGTAGGCGGCGTGTCCACACATGATGGAGGAGGAGAGAGAGTGAGCCAATCAGCAGTAGGGGGCGTGTCCACTCACGATGGGGGAGGAGAGAGAGTGAGCCAATCAGCAGTAGGGGGGCGTGTCCACTCACGATGGGGGAGGAGAGAGAGTGAGCCAATCATCAGTAGGGGGGGCGTGTCCACTCATGATGGGGGAGGAGAGAGAGTGAGCCAATCAGCAGTAGGGGGGGGGGCGTGTCCACTCATGATGGGGGAGGAGAGAAGTGAGCAAGAGGGAGATTAGAAGAAAGACTGACGGCTGAGGCTGAGAGACATTACAAAAGAGAAAAGCTTGGAGGAATATCACTTGGGTTATGATCAGGCAATAGCTTTAAGGCACGAGTTTAGCTTATGAAAAGCTTTCCATCACTGGAGTCACCTAAGAATGAAAGCCTGAAAATGGTTGCAGAGCTTACATTGGCTACGTTTATATGCAACCAAATAATCCATTAGTAATCGTATTGACGGCTCAATCGGACTGAAAACCCTTCATGTAAACACCTTAATCGAAAATTTCGATTCGAATGAAATTTCGATCGGATTGAAAGAGGTGGTTTATTCCTTTTCTAATCCGATCGAGAGGACATGTAAACACTTGATCGGATTGAAAACCGAAACTGAAAGGACTGTGCATGTGCAATTATGTTGAAATAGCGTGATGACGAATGACGTGCGGAAACTAGCTGTTGTTCCTGATGAATAAAGTGTCATATAAACGAGTGTCCCGTCATTCTAAAATTCTCCTTTAACTCTGTGAAGTGGAGCAGGACAACGTCCCACCAGTCCTTGTTTCGTATTCTCATCCACAGACGACTGGCTTTGGGCATTTTTACTGCGTGATAAAAAAAAGCAGCGGCACAACGCCTCATATGCTCATTGTCTCCAAATTATGACCAGAGACGTACATCAAGTCTGCTGTTTAAAACAAATAAAAAACCAATGTAGGAGAATGGTTATTATGCACAAACAGCGGGAAACTCTATATTTATTTGTGCAGTGTGCGCATGTCATAAAACCAATTCCGATTTGAAGCTTGTGACACATAAACGAGACCCGATATAAACCTGATCACGTTTAGCGTTCATGTAAACACTACATTCAGATTCATCAATCGGAAATGAATTCAACACAAGGTGTGCATGTAAACATAGCCATTGTGAGTAACATTGGTCTTACTGCACCTTTAAAAGCCAGTATTTCCCAACCTATCTATTTTCAGTCCAGTTGGAGCTCTAGGGCTTTCTTGAGTCGGGACTGCAGCCCATCAGATGGAGGAGTTGGCCATGGGCTCTTCAGGAGAATAGCTGACCAGCGCCGAGTCTAACTCAGTGGCAGACACAGACTGACTCAGCTCTCTCAGCGAGTTCTTGGTGAAGTTGAACAACGACCTCCTCACAAGTTTACGCACTTTCTTGGTGAGCAGTACGTAGAGAATGGGGTTGACGCAGCTGTTGAAGAAGGCCAGGCTGGTGGCGAGCGGGAAGCCCACCATGAGGACGGAGTGAAGGTATGTGCTGTGGTGCATGCTCAGCTCCATCAGGCTAAACGTGTGGAACGGCACCCAACACAAGAAGAACGCGAGGATCACAGCGGAGACGGTTCTGGAGAAGCTGGTCAAGCGTAACGAGTCGGACTGGCGCATCTTGACGGCGAGCAACACGCCGCTTACGGTGATGGTGGCGAACGGAAGCAGAAAGCCTACGGTGGTTCGCAGAGACACGAGTGCAATGTGTCTCACCGCTACCATGTGCATGCTCTCATTGTGAAAGTTATTAAAACACAGGATCTTCCCGTCAAGTTGGATTACGTCACGGAACATCAGGGCCGGACAGCTTAAACAGAAAGATATGATCCAGATCAGCGCACACAGCCACCAGGCCCGCCGGACGTTACGATACCTTTCCGACCAGTTGAGGTGGACCAGTGAGATGTAGCGATCCAAACTCAGGACGGTGAGGAACAACACGCTGGCGTACATGTTCATGGTGCACACGAACGAGTTCAGCTTGCACATGGTCTTCCCAAAGAGCCAGTGAAAGTCTCGCAGCACGTAGTCGATGGAGAACGGAAGGAAGAGCACAAACACGAAGTCGGCGATGGCCAGATTCTGCAGCCATACGCTGTTTACGGTCCTTTTGCTTTTGAGTGCGGTCACCCAGATCACCACGCCATTCCCAATTACACCCAGAGTAAACGCCAGGCTGTAGATGATCACTGAGATGATGTGAAGAGCCTCTCTCTGAGTGTAGCCATCAGCTTTGGTCTCCTCTACGTAGCCAAAGTCCGAGTATTCGTAAGTGAGGTTTTCATAGTCCATGTCTTCTTGGGTCAACATCCTAAAGACGAAATGAGAGAAAAATCACTTTAATGTCTATTGACTTTTACTTAGATTAAAAGGAGAGCGAATTGCTTCAAGGTGATGAAATTTCACTAGTCACCAAGTGGAATTGCAAAAATTCTCAAACATTTTTCCCAGAACACTCCCCCAATCTGCCATTGGTCGGTCAAACAGATAGCCACGCCCCCATCTCACACCATTGGTTGCTGTGTCAGGCTGCTTAGGATGTTCAAGCGAACAGAAAACCCAAGATAATTGAAAAACCATAATATTAATATTATTATATTACTTAACAATATTAAAGGAACCGTATGTAAGATTGTGACCAAAACTGGTACTGCAATCACTTTCAAATTACTGTAGAGCGGTGTATCCCCCCCACAATATCCTGGCCGGACTACTGTTTTCAGTGATATAAGTATTTGAAATGAACATGATTTCATTTGTCTAGTGACATATCAGGGCCATTTTATGATTAATTGAAATGCATTTCTTACATACGGTTCCTTTAAGTTGTGAGAAACATCCAGTGAGTGGAGTTGAAGACTGATCAATGCGAATCTGTCAATGTCTTGTATAAATGGAAAGGTTTTATGCAAATTAAATGTCCGGTGAAATGCTCTCGTGTTTAAAAAAAAAAACTGTACCACGTACATTGCATCTAATGGCCCTGTTTACAATGGTATTAAGATGTGTTTTGGTCGATCGGATCACAAGTAGACGAAAGAAACACATTCCCGTTTGCAGCTGGTGTTTTAATCCCTCTCTTCTGTCCACTTTCAACTACTTTTGTCCTGATTTCTTCGAAGGGAGGGTCTATGGCTGGCTTTTTCAAATCTTTCGATCTAATGGACAAAATAAGCTTAAGCAATTTACATGAGAACGCGGCTGAAGACGACGGAAACATACGGAGAGCATCAGCTTTAGTTTCTGCTCTGACAGCCGAGAGACCAGCCGAACGCCGTGAGTGTGTGTTAGAAATCAGGAATGGAGAGAGAACATTGTGCTTGGTGCGTTTTTCATCTTCAAACAAACTCGAGTCTTCAGCCAACAAAGTTTAGATCCTGTCTGGCTATCGCTCTTCCCATTATAGGTCATTAGGTCAGTAGACGGTCTTTAGTGGCTGTTTGAACACATGAGCGTTTACACTACGAAAGCAATCCGGTCGAATGTGTTTTCAACTACCACTGGAAGTGTTAGAAAGTGGACAAGCTCAAAACGCTTCACACCCCGTTTACACCTATTTAGAGTCGTCCACGTGTGATCCGATCGATCAAATCTTGATACCAAGTGTTAACAAAAGCAAATGTGACATAAATATGCATATGCTGAAGCAAACCTGGTTCTACAAGTCTTGAGCTCTTTTATCGTGACTCGTGTTTCGTGGGACTCGTACCGGAGCACTTCACAAGAGCAATGCTGCACCAGATGTGCTCCTGAACAAGTTACTACATCAGAAAAACTATATATGGAAATTAATCTAAATGTGTTGGTTGATTCCCATGACTAGTCTGTGATGCTATCCAAACCTACATTTTGGCAGAGTTAATGCTGTCAAACACATTTGCCATAATGTATGATTGTAAACAAATACATTTAGATATATACTGTATACTGTATTGTATACTGTTTTTCTATTGCATACCAAGTTCATATTCAATTCTTTAGCATTTCAACTTTTCTTTTCTAGTGCTTTCCATCTACTGCAAGATCTCTTTACAGGAGTGTAATGAAAATAATCCTTTCTTAAAGCTTATTGTTGAATTTCCCCTCTACTCATGTTGTACTGTAATAGACATTACTGTATGTCCTGACCCGGACCTGAGACGAGATGCTGAGGACATTGATGCGTTAGTAAATAAAGCTTTTGAACGTGTAAGTATTTTGCTGTGCATGGACTCTTCCTTATACACGTTTTGTCAGTGTGACGTTTCAAAGTTCAGGTTTTTATCCAAAACAGCATGTACACGAGTATTGATTTATGCTGTCTTTATTACAGTACTGTTTTGCATTTCTTTTGTCAGGATTGTCCCTGAGAGAGTTATCAGTCAGTGTTGTGATTTCACAAAGTTCCCAATTATTTATCTGAAAACATATTGTGAAGCGTTTGTTTGCAGTGTTTTGAATGAATCTGTAACAAACAGTCACAGATTGTGTGTATTATCTGAAGGCAAAGTTTGAATTGAGATTCAGACGTTAGCTGTTAATACCATTGGGTGTGAGTTTTTAAAATGGTGTGTGAGGATTTGAGGAAAATTATTTAAAAAAACTGTAAACTGAGTTAGGAGGGGAAAATAATTCACACATATCAACAATGTCTCAAGCTGTGCTGATTTGCCAACATACCAAAGTCAGAGATTGCAAAATAAACTTGAACATCTCTTATCAAATTCATTTTTAAGCTCAGCAAAAACAGTCTCATTTCTACAGATGTTTATTTCTTCTAAAAGATTTAAAAGGGCTGTGAAGGAAAGTGAAATATCTGAGGCAAAGATGACACATAGATGAAAAATAACTGAGAAATACACAAATATGTATTCTAACAGTCACACTCGGTTCATGGAAATATTGAATATGTTATTATGATGCTATTTTTCTCTCAGTAGGTCCATATCAAAATGTATCCCAGATTTATTTAAGTATTATGGAGCCTCAATCCAAACACACTATTTTAAAAACATTTCAGAGTTGAAGAATGAATTACCTGACAGCGTCCAGCTCACGGATCAGTTCCTCTCCGCAAATATTCCTGAGCGAACGTGCCAAAAGGATAATGCTGTCCCTGCTGGGTGTTTCCCTGTTTTTGTTCCCGGAGTAGAACGAGAGAGAGAGAGAGAGGGAGAGAGAGAGGGAGAGGGTTAGAGAGGTGAAGAAAGAGAGACAGGGGATATGGACTAAGCCTGGCCCACTCACACACACACACACACACACACACACACACATACACACACACACACACACACACACACACTTTTGTCCCTTCATAAACTCATTCCTGTGTTTTTGTTTTCTGCGTGCAGTCAGGAGCTCACACACAAACACACACACACACACACACACACACACACACTCAGAGGGCTTTTTATGCCTAAGATCTGTCACTCCCAAACCTCTCACTCAACAGGAATGTTTCACAGCAGGATCTTTCCATCTGTGCGACCAGAGGACTTTATGACCCTAATGAGAGACGCATGAATATTGTCTCTCTGGAAATGTGATCAGTTAATAAACATGACTGTAATTCTGATGGGGTCAACACAAATCAGCTCATCATAAGTTTGAAAACTACCGGTAGTTAGACGACTGAGCTGTCATTGCTTGCCAACCTTATAAAGCATGAATGGGCAACAACTGAATGATATTGTGATTCCGCCACACCAATGAATTAAACAACGCCTGAGCAATGAGATGTTTGCATAGCCTGATCTTCAAGAATAAAACTGGTTTCAATTAGATCCAAAACAAAGCTTTGTAAGGCTTTAAGTCTGTACTCAAAGAGTTTTCACTAGCAGTTCTGGAAAATGAAAACATGACACTTTAAATAATCCAGAAATTAGCAACCAATGAATCTAGAACTTCACTTTTTAATATTCAAAGCAACATATCGCTCAACCTACAGCAAAAAAAAAAAACGCTTTTCAGAAAACAGTTCATTGAAGTAGACTGTTAATAAGGCTGTCACTGTTACAATAAGGTTAATTTGTTAACATTAGTTAACTACCGTAGTTAACAAGAAGTAACAATACTTCTACAGCATTTATTAATAGTTAATATTAAAGGTTGTATTTATTACCATTATTTAATACACTGTTAACTAACATAAACAAACAATGAACTGCTCGATTTTTTTATTAACTAACATTAACAAAGATGAATAAATGCTGTATTGCTCATTGTTAGTTCATGTCGGTTAATACCTCGTACCTTGTTTGTCGCGGAGGATATTGTTCGCTAGTGTAGGTCCCAACCCCCAAAAGTTTAGGCAAATGTGTGTCCCATTTGTTGAAAGTGGTTTATAAGCCGTTTAAAGTGTGTCGTTTGGTGGAGGATGCGAGATAAACACTGAAGACTCGCTGTACTGACTGGAGCGGGCGTTACAATGGAGCGATTTTGCTCTCTCTCTCTCTCTCTCTCTCTCTCTCTCTCTCTCTCTCTCTCTCTCTCTAACAAAAGATACAAACTTATCAAACATAATTATAAAACAACTGATATAAAACATCATATTTACACTACGTTTGTGTACTTTTTGTTTTGATAGAAATTAATACTTTTATTCAACAACAAGGACATATTTTAAGGGACAGTAAAATATTTGTGTTACAAAATATTTATATTTCAAATAAATGCTGTTCTTTTGAACGTTCTATTCATCAAAAAAAATTTTTTTACAAAAGTGCAAAACATCCATCATTGAATATAATCAGAAATGTTTTTTTGAGCATCAAATCCGCATATTAGAGTGATTTCTGAAGGATCATGTGACACTAAAGACTGGAGTAAAGATGCTGAAAATTCAGCTTTAATCACAGGAATAAATATGCCAAAGAACGCTAACCGATTATAGTGGTTTGTTAATAGGGCTGCACGATTAATTGCAACGAAAGCGCACGCGATTTGGCAAAGGCTGCGATTATTGTATGCGCAGCTTGTCAGTGCAGCACGGCTGATCGCTAGTAAACGCTGCTTCATCTGAACGCCAGAGGGCGCTCTCAGGCACACACGACAAAGATCATCCCAGGGAATCCAAGAGACAGTAAATACTCGCCGTGGCTGAATAAACAGAAGATTTAAACGCTTTGATTGTTGATTAAACATTACTTAGGCTATAAACACACGACTGATTTATTCTGTGTAAGAGAAGCCATATCTCACAGAAGGACGAGCTCAACTGTCGTTATGAAGTGAGTTTTGAGTAAAGCATGTTATTAAATGGTGTCTTTTGATGGACAGGAGGTTCATAAATTATTCTTATGTTTTAAAAGATGTTTGACGTGTGTTGCTTTTTCAAATACCCGCTATAGTGCTTTAAGAGTGAGTGAGCAGCGTTTAAGAGCCGTTTATGAACCCTTATAATCGGATTGATGGCTTAATCGGACTAAAAAACCTTCATGTAAACACCTTAATCAATCTGATAAATATTAAGTCTGCTGTTTAAAACAAATAAAGAACCAATAGAGATTATGGGCGAACAGCGGCAGTATTCGTGCAGTGTGCGCATGTCAAAAAACCAATTCCGAGCTTGTGACTTACGCGCACATCAACCCGATTACTTTATGTATTGTTCATGTAAACACCGTGTTCAGATTCATCAGTCGGATAGATTTCATTCCGATTGAACCCAAAAGGTGTCCATGTAAAAAAAAAAACAATCGGTTTAAAGTGCGATTACATGGAAATTGCGATTAATCACAGCCCTGTATAATGTGTTATTATGGTTAATTCAGTATAATTGTGAAAATGTTCCTAGTCATTCCAATGGCAAAAAGTGTTTAAAATTGCATGAATTTATTTGTCCTGCTATAATTATTGCAACAGTGATTAATGTAAGCACAGTAGTTTTATTTCTCCGAATTTACCATAAAACATGTTGCTGTGACCAGTTAATGCATTTTACAGACTCTGGTCTCTGTACTCATCACATTAGCACTACAGGTTTTGTGCAAATGAAGTGCACATGTCTGTGGTTAGCAGTAATCAGTGTTCATCTATGCAGTGTGAGATGTATATTTCCGAGCAGCCACTGCCCTCTGCTGCAGTTCAAGTGTGGCTTTACATGTACAGGATGTATATATGGTGTTTAATTCAAACCTTCAGGGATTCGTGTGAGTCACTTCCTGTTCCTTGGAATACGAACTGCAGATGAAGAGCTAAATTTGAACCCTATTGTTGATTATTGTTTATGAAATCAGTGCCCATAACGACTGCAGTTTGGCTTATTATTATGTCTGTTTGTGGTCTAATTCCATCTTAATAGTCTCTCTGCGTTTCTAATACAAATGTTTGCTACAGTCTAATGATTTGCGATATATTAAAGATCCTCTGGTCCGAACAGAGCCAGGAAATTACGTTTTATATAATGATTCTTCTGCTTGTAATAATTTACCAAACATCTTAAAGATGACTATGCTTCCATCACTAAGCAAGTTTAAGTTACTTTTAACAGATTATGTGTTTTATCCTTTGGTAAATTGCTGTTTTGATCCCTGATTTTGTTTTTAATGATTATTTGTCTATGTTTATGTTATTGTAGCTGCATTCTTGGCCAGGTCTCTCTTGTTAAAGAGATTTTAGTTTTAGATTTTAGAGTTTTTAACCATGGATACATAAAGAATGAAATAAAATGAAAATTGGTTATGCTTTTAGTGTCTAGCATATACATTTTCATCATATTTTTCTATTTGTCCGTATCTTCTGTAGGTTTATCCCTAAAATCAGCAGATAAAAAGCTTTAACCCAACATATAACCGTCACTAACAGAAACTTCCACACTGGACAGATATACCGAAGAGATATGAATGTCTGTCAGGTAACCAGTGCAGTTTGGCTGTGAAATTATGCATTGTATATATATCTCAATGATCTGCAATTAATCATGTAAGGCATGATGCTCACTGTGGCTTGTGAGCACATACAGTAAACAGCCGTTCTGAGGAAATTAAGAGGCCAGGCATCTGAACTGGAAGGAAAGGGATAAATTAGTTGAGAGTCATAGTTTAAGGCCATGGACAGCATTGAATCATTCGATCTGTTTCCAGCATCGCTCCACTGGGGTCTCATCATTTTAACAGGATATCCTGGAAATTATAATGTTCGGAAGAGACCGTTCGAGGACACACAATCACTAAGTAAACATTATTCAGCTGGAATGCATTATTTATGTATTAAATAATTTATGAAAACATTTTCAATTAAATCATTTTGTTTGTTTCTAAGCAGCACAAACAATCAGTCAAAACCAAACACTTCCTGATACACAGACTCTTGTTTTCTTACATATTTAATCTTGTATATTCATTAATTAGCCTAAGTATATGTTGCTAGTTTTATAAGGATTGTAACCCACTTTAATTAAAACCTAAAATAACCAGAAATGTTTATACGGTTGCATATAATTATAAGGAATGCAATGGGATATTTTCTCACATGCATTAACAACTTATCACATTATAATTTCTTACCAGAGGTAATTAAATGGATAAGATCATATAGTGACAGGAAACTGTTTGTTCGAGTAGACCATAAGACTTCATGAAAAGTGACTAATCTTCACTGTAAAAATTAAATCCTGTTAAAAAACAGTAATTTTCTGGCAGCTGGGATGCCAGAAAACCCCCGGAAAGTAAACCTCTCGTAAAAATACAGTAATTTTGCGTTAATAAGATACAGTTTATAACTATCTTGGCCAGGACACTCCTGTAAAAGAGATTTTAATCTCAGTGAGGTTCTCTCCTGGTTAAATAAAGGTTAAAAAAAATAAATAACGGTAATTTTACATAAAATCTTGCCATTTCTTTTGCTTTTTAATGTTAAATGAAGGATCATATTTACTTGTATAAAGACAATACGATTATCTATAAGTAATAAGGTTAAACACTGCTATATACAAATAACCAGCCTCTTAATTGCAAAAAAAAAATGTTTTATTCAATAAAAACAGTATAGAATAACAGTGTTAAAACTAATGGTTTTGAAACAATTGCAGCAGTATACAGTACATAATATAACAATACAACACAGCTGATTAATAATAAACAGTCTGCCTTCAAAACCGTACCACTGGTCAACAGATGAATTACAAGGAGTCATAAAAACAAACAATTAAACTAAGCAGGAAAGAGTGAGTGTTTTCAAAGTCAGCGTGGCATTGATGAAAAGTCCTGTCCAAGTGAAGGGAGGGAGATCGGACTCTCGTCTGAAGGATGTTCTCCATGTACTCACTATCATAGTCTGTCATTTTGATTCAGAGAGCCTTTCAAACTCAAGTGTCAAACTCAGGGTTAAAGCTAAACTCTGTGGGACAGTGGCCCTCAAGGAACTAATTAAACACACCCGAACCAGCTAATCAATGTCTTGGTGTACCTCAAGGTTCAACACTGGGTCCTTGTTAATTGTCAGATGTATGATGATGATACGGTTACATAAAAGCAAAAACAAGCTGCAGAAGACTTATCAGCTGCCATGGCCATTATTAACTGGTTAATAACTGGTTTACACCTTAATGTTAGTAAAACTGTATGTATGTTTCCGCAAATAGAGATCCAGATCCAGTTGTTATTGTAGCAGGAAGAAGATTATCAGCAGTGCATGAGTATACATAATTAAGCAAAATAATAGACTCACAACTTACATAAAAAAAAACAATTGTAAAAAGTTGGGAATAGATTTAAATGTAATCTTGTCAATTTTAGACACATTAGGAATAATTTAACTTCTGAATGATCTTCTGCCTCGCCAGCTGGACACTACATTACCATCAATACTCTATAACCAGGCTTTGGAAATATTTTGTAAAAAATACATTTGTGTTATAATTGTCAAATTTGACCTTGACATGATCTTTTAAATTGGGAAAACATGATTAAATTAGAAGATGTTTTATTTTTCATGGTATGGCCCCACTTCTGGAGAGTCCCTTCGAGCCTCTCGAGGAGGTTCTGTCGAGTGTTTTAATCTCGTTGTTCCTCCTATAGCGGTCTCTTAAAAGGATAGGAGATTTGCGAGCCCTATCGGTAGGAATTTGCATCTGGAATGGAGAAGGCATTTCTTCACCCGAGGCCGGGGCACATTCCTGAGGTTCCCGCTAATGTCTAGATCTATTGTGCTGAAGGCCTTCTGTCCTCGTCCAAGACCAGGAACAATCTGTATGTCCAGTTCGGGCATCAGATGCTCACGTCCACAGAGCGGTCCTGACGTAAACCAGAACAGCTGTTCGCCTCATCTGTTTCGGGTCCCCCAGCAAGGGGTCCCAGCATCAAAGCAGAGGATGAGGAAGTGGACAGTTGAGGCTATCTCTCTTACATATGAGGCCCACTCGTGAGGTTTTAACAACCGCTAGCAAAAAAACAGACATTCTTTTAAGAGAGTGTCTTAAGTTCTCGTACAGTTAGTCAGGGACAGTCAGTCTTACTTTAGTTTTCGGTATCAAATTAGGCCAATCATTTTTATGTAACGGATTTAAAAAAGCTAAAATGAAAAAACTTGTAAGACTAGTCTTAGATGTTTTATGCAACCGGCCCCAGGGGACTTGAGCTGTGCACCAGGCCCCAGTTACTCTCATCTAGTGCTTTCTTCAGACGATTTCACACGAGACAGACACTGGTCATTATGGCGGCGTGGGTATAAAAGTTCCCACAGCGTCAAGCGATGGAGCGCAAACTCCCTTATAAGAGAACACCTCAGTTATAACCTTGGTTCGATGAAGAGGGAATGAGACGTATGAAACCCTGCCATACTTCACGCGTGCCTGTCAGCAACTTACTTCAGCCTGTTTGTATTAATATGCTCTGGTTATGGATATATTTACTGGAATGTGGTTTTATTTATTTATTTATTTATTGCCATTACAAGCAGGTTGTCTGGATTTTTCTCCATTCACAATTATAACACTGAGACAAAAAAAAAAAACCATACATACATACATAGATACATACTGTATATAGTGCTTAGCATGAATGAACACACCCATGCTAAAGTTGACTAAAAAGAGGAATAAAAAATCATCTTTTGGAAATTGATCTTAATGCCTTAATTAAAAAAATGAGGAAAACTCCAACCTTTAAGGACACCAATTTTCTTTGTGAATGAATAATGTATCATAAATAAATATATGTTCTTCCTTAAAATACAGGGGGCATAACTCAGGACACCCCTGTGTTAAACTCCCATAGACCTAGAGATTGGCACGGGGTACTTTCCATAAGATCATCTCTCAATGCAAATCAAACCAGCTATAGGCTGACTGAAATAAAACCATGCCGATCTCTAGGTGTGGTGAAGGGTGTGTGATGATGTGGCGCTATTTCAATTACAAAGGCCAAGGGAACTTTATCAGGAGGCATAGTGTCCTGGATCCATGAAATAACTGGCCTTTAAAAATAAAAATCTGCCCCTCTATGGGAATTTAACATAGGGGTGTCCTGACTTCTGCAAAATTGAACTGATTCACTGCGCGAGACACAATCATTACATGGAATACAATATTAGTGACAATACACAGACTTGTGGAGCTCCCACACTCATTGTTCTAGGGCTCGAAATATTGTTGTTAATTTGTACTACTTGTGATCTATTCCACACAAAAAAAATCCATGATCCAAAGAGCAAGGGAGTGATGAACCCCCAATTGCTCTAATTTAACAAAGAGTTTAGCTGGAACAATTGTATTAAATGCAGATTTATAGTCCAGAAAAAGACCCTTAGCATACGTGCCAGGAGTCTCAAGGTGTTGCAAAACTGAGACACAGAGCATCATCAACCGACCTGTTAGCCTTATAGGCCAATTGATGAGAGTCCAGACAAATGGTTGAAATTAAAATTTTAAGTAACAATTGCTCAAATATTCCCACTTCAACCGAAGTTAAGGCCGCTGGTCTGTAATCATATAAGAAGCTGATTTTCGGCTTTTTTGGCACTGGAATTATAACAGCTGATTTAAAGCATGCTGGAATACTCTTAGCGACCAGATGAATATATTGGTAAATACCGGGGCGAGGGTGTAGACTCTGATATGGAGTCAGGGCCGCTGTCTTCCTGCAGTTCTGCCTCCTCAGCAGTTTCCTGACGTCACGCTCTTCAGTTTATAAGGAGGAGTCATTGAACTGGGCCGGGAGGGCAGCATTAGCGGACATATATCTGCTCCATTGTATTAAAGGATTAGTTCACCCAAAAATGAAAATTAAGTCATTAATTACTCACCCCCATGCTGTACCAACCCCGTAAGACCTTCGTTCGTCTTCGGAACACAAATGAAGATATTTATGATTAAATGTGACAGCTGGATCACTCCTCCATAGGCTGCCTAAGGGAATGAATCCTGACGGCCCAGAAAGTCAATGAAGAAAATGTTTAAATATTCCATGTCACAACAGTGGCTCAACTATAAGTTTATCAAGCGACGAGAATACTTTTTGTGCGAAATAACAAACAAAAATAACGACTTTATTTGACTATTCCTTTTCTTCCTTGTAGGCCTGAAACGAGACTTCAAGAGATTTCCACGACGCATACGCGAGAATTGCGATCTCCTTCAACTACTTCAGTTCAGTTCTCGCGCATGCGTCGTGGAAATCTCTTGAAGTCTCGTTTCAGGCCTACAATATTAAATTATTTAAACATTTTCTTCATTGACTTTCTGGGACGTCAGGTTTCATTCCCTTAGGGAGCCTATGGAGGAGTGATCCAGCTGTCAGATCTTCAGGTAATGTCATCAGAGATAACTGTAGCTTTTACCTTATAGCATGTGATCTGCTCCAGACTTTTCCAGACACCATAAGTGTCTTTGGCCTCCAACTTATTTTCCAAGTGCCACTTGAATTGAACTTTTGCCTTTTTAACTGCTTTTTCAAAGTCACTTTTGGTGATTTTATAAAGCTTTGTATTCCCACTCTTAAATGCCTCGTGCTTCTCTCTCCACAAAATTGTAATTGCCTTATTGAACCGTGGCTTATTGTTTTTCTCTATGGTGACAGACTTGGATGGTACACACACCGTCTTACAAAAACGTATGAGGTAACCACCTCTGTACACTCATCCAAATCAAAACATGATTCCTAACAAGGGTAAACAAGGGCAAAAAGGAATTAAACGCAGGCGCAGCAAGACAAAAAAATATCAAAATAAAAGTCAAGGAACACTAAACACAGGGGTTCGTGACAGGTATATGCGATTATATTTTATAGATAGACGTCACATTCATTATATTTATGGTGAATAAATATAAAGGTGGACACTTTTCGAAAATTTGCCATTAGCAATATAAATATGATGCCAAATAATTTAATAAAATAATTAATTACAATAATATTAACTTCAATTTATTCATAAACCCCAATTCGACATTGTCCAAACTTTGACACCTTAATTTATTGTCAAAGTGGGACACTTAGTTTTTTTTTTCTTCTTTTTAAGCACAACAGCATTTAATTGCATGTTATTTCTAGAAAGCACGTCGACAAACGGTCTTATTAGATTTACAGTTTTAATGTCCTCCTCTGAGTAACATCTTCCCTGACTGCTAGTCTTCCCTGTAGTGTGTGTTCCCTGCCACTGCAAGTGGATTATTATTAGTGTAGTGAATGAGTCATCATACCAACAGAACTAACAAGCTTAACACATGGTTTTAATCTTCTAGGCTGCACTTTAATGTTAGAGTTAGGGATGGTGTGTTTATGAAGGGAAAATCCCCCATTAAAATGACTTAAATGTAAAAAAAAAAAAACAAGAAGAAAATTATTTTAGGAAAATCTTATCCACTATTGCATCCCCAACCACAAACTGCCCATCACATTTGACTGTTCAATAACCTTAACATGATTTTCTTCAGAAAACTTCGTCATTATGTTGGGTTATAAATAGTCAAATGTGACACCCCCTGAACTGCTCTCGCTGAAGAAGCCGTTATTATCCCATAGTTCCCATATCCCATATCCCATAGATAAACCAGGGGCATCACTAGGGCCAATTTAGGAGGGCTTAAGCTCCCCCTATCTTTCCACCCAGCCCCATAAATATTTGCAATTAACTCTGTAATATAGAGACTAATTCGTGATCGTGATGTATTTTAGTCAGTGTCATTCAGCGTGTTCTTCAATCCGCAGCAGCGCAGCGTCAGCGATCAAAAGAAGAGGACAGTGTGTATGCATGTATTTATAGATTGTTATTCATCTGCATGTGTAGTTCCAACGCTATCTCACGACCAATTCGTACGAATTCGTACGAGTGATTAAAAGGTGGCTAATTCGTACGACCTCACTCGTACGAATTCGTAAGATTTGTCTAAACCCACGTGATGGGTACACTGTAAAAAAAAAACGTTAAATTTACAGAAAAACCCTGGCAGCTGTGGTTACCAGAGTTTACCTGTTAAAAATACGGTTGCAACGTTTTAGGTTTTACAACTTTTAACCGTATATTATTTTACAGCGATAAACCGTATTTCATTATCTGATATAATGTTAATATACTGACTTTTTGAAGTATTAATATCTGTTTTTTTTCCATTGTAATGCACTGACAGCAAACAATCACAGCAGTGATGAGAGTCAAATGGTCAACCAAAGCTCATCATAAGCAGCTCTTCCACAAGAGAATTAAGACTAATTTACAGAAGCTGCACAGTCTCATTCACACAAACATTAAACACCATCATGGTAACATGTTGAAATTTAAAAAATGCAATAAGCATTAATTTAACAACATTAAATGTAACATAAAACCCTAATGTACATAACTGATTAGAAAAAAAACTAAGAAAATTATGAAGAAACAGTGATTTAAAAACAAAATACATCAAATGTGAAGTGTCACGCAGGGAATTGTGGGAATGTCTATTTACATTTTTTCACTGTAAATTATACAATGACTTGTTCTTTTTCACTTCCAAAAACTGTAAATTTAACGGTATTTTACAGTAAATTTTAATTAAATGTACCATTATCTATATCACAGTTATTTACCGTATATAATAAGGAAACTTTCTGTTAACCAATTAACAGTTTTTCACTGTAGCATTTTTACAGTGTTTTACCGTTAAAATCACGATCATTTTTTACAGTGTAGGTTCAGGGGCGGGGTCAGGGGTAGGTCATTTGTATGAATTCATACGAATTTGGTAACTCGTAAAATATGTACGAATTAGCAAAATCGTACGAATTTGTACGAGTGAGGTCGTATGAATTCGTACGAATTAGCCACCTCGTAAAATTGAATTGCCAGGAGATCAGGCTGGTAGTTCTTTGCCATAAAGGCAGTTTACATGATATGATATAGGAGCAATTCAAGACGGTTTCCCATCCACTGTCAAATCTGGGCTTAATCATTTCTTTATTTCTTTATTTTATGAAATTCCTTTCATCTAAATTGCATGAGACTTTGTGACTTTTCCTACTCTTGCTATCCTTCATACTTCAGTGCATTATAAATGCTAAAATTGTTATAATATTTATTTTATAATAAATTCAAAAGCAAAACACACGAAAATAACTATAAAAGGGAGTGGAAATGGCAAATGAGCAAACGAGTGGTCCTCTGCAGCCATCTACTGGCTATAGTGGTATTTCCATGCACACTAAAACATGGCACATCTTCCATGTTATCTCCACATATAAAATTATTACATATAGATCTTCTTTAAAGCAATTTTTTACTGCACAAATGTAGAGTAAAAAAAATAATAGTGTTTAAAACATTTCATGTGCTGAAATTGACATGTGCTTTCTTTTTTACCAACATATTGCCAATATGATTTTTGGTGATTGTTTTACTATCCACATAGACCCTGGTTTTGAATGGCCATGCAATTAAAATTATTTATATAATTCATGTTGGGTGGTCATGATTATTTTCCAGCATGGACAAGATAACAGCTGCCATGACTCTGATGGAACAGATATATACGTCCGGAAATATTTTTTGTTTATCTACAGCTCAGATCTAGAAGTGAAATAAAGTAGCCCTATAATATTCTTTTAATGAATTCCAATGAATTAATCAGAGCGAGCGAGAGAGTAAGAGAGAGAGCGAGAGAGAGTGCGAATGAGTAACCTAATAGTGAAGCTTGTTGGTTTAATTACAGTGAAGTTACACCCTGACGAATTTTACGAGGTGGCTAATTCGTACGAATTCATACGACCTCACTCGTACAAATTCGTAAGATTTTTGCTAATTCGTACATATTTTACGAGTTACCAAATTCGTATGAATTCGTACGAATGACCTACCCCTGACCCCGCCCCTAAACCTACCCATCACGTGGGTTTAGACAAATCGCACGAATTCGTACGAGTGAGGTCGTACGAATTAGCCACCTTTTAATCACTCGTACGCAGGGCCGGCCCAAGGCATAAGCGAACTAAGCGGCTGCTTGGGGCCCCTTGGCCACCAGGGGGCCCCCCTAATCGAGTCGAAAAATCGAAAAATATTTTTTTAGATACCTTAAACAAGTGACATAAATAAATGAATTAATATGAATGAATGAATAATTAAAGACAATAACAGAAAATTCTGATTTCATGATCAATATACCTCCCTACAACTGCTGCTGTGTCTGCCAGCGTTTAAGTCATGCGCATAATCTAGACACCTCGCGCGTGCATAGACAATTCGTGCACAACTGCGCGTAGTCGCGGACTCGCGGTAATGTTAAGCCATGTCACAAAAAAGGACGTATCCCTCTGGTGCCGAAAATAGAACGAAGAAAATGACAGAGGAGGAGAAAAAAAGAGCAAGATAAAAGTATGTTTGCATGATTACTTACGGTATGTTTTGTGCAGCAATTGAACCATTCCTATCTACGGCAAGCCCAGAGGGGAAAAATACATTGCATACACACACATATACAACGAGCGCCAGTACATCATTACCGGTATTATAGTAATAGACTTTGTTGGATTCTGTCATGTACAATCTAACAAAGTCTGTTACAATAATACTAATAAAAAAAGACTTTGTGGACAGTTACACTGTATTGAGACAGTTGAGAAATAATAATATTTTTACAGTTTTCAACAATAATTGTCATTGTTGAACCCTTGCTCTTATTTTGTTTTTGATTTCTCAGTTGTCATTATTTTAGCAAATAATTTATTTGATATGTTTTGAGACAGTTTGTTTTAAGAAGTTTCAAAGAGTTAGTAAAAGAGAAAAGTAAAAGTAAAAAAAAAAATTTAAGTAGGCTATCTATTTTTTATTAAGTATTTATAGAGAACCTCACTGTATTAATTTATAATGTATCATTGTTGCGTGATATTTGTGTCAATAATCGTCAAGCACAGGTGACTCTGCGTAGTGGGAGGGGCCCCCAAATCAAATTCTGCTTAGGGCCCCCAAAAGGCTCGGGCCGGCTCTGCTCGTACGAATTGGTTAGTGAGATATAGCGTTGGAAGTTATCACCTCATTGCTGAGAAATATAATGTAGCTTTCAGTATTGAAGCTGTTTTATTTATAAAGGTCACGGGCAGAGGAAAAAAAAACTAACTTCTGAATGTTTCTGTGTTCGCGCAATTTCTTTTCGTTACAAAGATAAATATAAAGTTCCCACCTCAATAAATAGCTGTGAGCGAGTGCATACGTCTGCCTCATAATACAACATTAAAAAGCTATCTTTGTGAATAAACGTGTCGTCCTTTTCTTATCATACCTTTAATATGCATGCATATATTTAAAATATAATGTTATGCAAATAAGTGTGCGCAGATCAGCTGGTATGGAGGGCAGGGGATCATGTGGGCAGATGCACGGGCACGGCACCTGCGCGCGGGAGTGAGCATCATCACTATCTGAAGCGTGCTCGCGGAAATCTCGCGGTGGCCACCGCCTTCACTCTGCACCATTAGCACCATCAGGACCATCAAGGACAATGAGCCCCTAGCGAGTCACCGCATCCATACGTCAACCTCGCGCTATTCCATAGACCAACTATGAATCATGTGTGTGCTAGTACTGTCAAATCTGCTCGCGTGCATCCTCGCTTCTCGACTCCAGCCGTTCGTGGCGTCCGCGTCAGCCGGTACGTACTTAACCTTAACCGAATCCCTCTGTGTTGAACTTACACAGACCGCCAGTGCGAAACATGATAGTTGTAATGTGTTTTATAGAGGAATGCGATGTGCTTTCGCGATTGTGCAGTTCGGGATGTTTTCAGGGAGTTGTGCTTCTGCAAGGGCATCGTGTGTGTGTGTGTGTGTGTGTGTGTGTGAATGCGGAGGACAGCAGGGAGCAAAGTGTCCTGACTGAGAGAGTCAGAGACACACATGTGCATGCTAACTCAGTGTGTCTCTGAGACTTGATGTGGTCTGGGCTCACAGTCAGAGGACACTGCAGAAGTTTACATGTTTTGGAGCCTCAATCTCTTTAATGCCTCGATTAATACTATAGAGCTCGGAGTCGTCCTGTGCATTTTATCTTGAGAAATTGTCTTTAGAAATCTCACTTTGAGTCTGGTTTTATTTCTCAGAGGGAATTTCATGAAAACCAGGAATGCTTGTAGAGAGGGATCCCAATAAAAGTCTTCAATGGTATAATAACTTATTCATTGGGCCTGGGGAAAAAGGCAAGGCACCCGTATCACGTCCTGCCTCTTAGCAATACTATTTATCATAGCTACAATAATAATGGCATAATGTAAGAAATGAAAACACGAGTACCAGAGCTTTATAACATTGTTATGAATAGTCTAAATAGATCTAGCGTTTCCCGATTCTCTTGTGGCGCATGTATTGTAGTCTGACACCAAAGCCTTCCTGTACATTCCTCACTGATTTCTTTGAGGTTCAGTGTCAGATTGGCCTTGTTTAGATGGTGTTAGTGTCAGGAGTGCTCATCGGACGTGGAGACGGTTTCAGTCATGTGTGTGTGTGTGTGTGTGTTTTCAGTGTTGGAGGCTGAGATCCCCAGGGAAGCGGTGTCAGATGATACTGCAGCGGGACAGGCTCACAATGCCAGCGTCCCGCAGGACTCACAGCGCACACTCACATACCCCTCTCGCCTCATCTACTACCTGAACGAAGCCTCTGAGAGCACCTACCATGACCTGAACACCCGCAGCAAGATCCCTGACGCACACAGACAGGTGAGCGCGGCTTCACTGACAGAATAGGATACATCAGCTTACGTCCATAGAAATGTGCGCGGATCTAAATAAGACACTGCTGGGGCAGGATAGGGGATCGTTGTGTTTGGTAAGGATCACACTTTCATATTATCACATTATCTTATCCTTTGACTTCTTCTCATGGACCTTCAGACCCAAGTAAACGAGCTTCAGGCATAATGTAATGCTCCCAGCACAATCAAACTCGATGCATCACTGAACACTAACTCATGCATTATTAAACCCCACTTGAGAGAACACAACAGGACTGTTTTAAGAAACAAACATTCCCTCTCTCATCCAGCCATGATCTCAGCTAACAGGGAATGTGTGATATTCATACACTGTGCAACAAGATGAAGCATTAGCCGCTCATTTCTTGACATTAAACGCAATGTAGAGCAAGAGTTACCATCTAGTAAGGTGGTCAGATTTTTAAAAATGAAAACACAGAATATTTAAAGTGCAGTGGTCCATATATGAATGAAATTTCCAGTGCCGTTATAGGAAGATGAAGGATAAGATGACTGAAAGCTGCTAACGCGAGCGGATCCTCCGGTGGCCAAAATAAGCCAGAGCTACTCACACAGATCCCTTTATTAGATCCCTGTGGAAAAGATGTGATCTTAAGTTTATTGAATGTATACACTTACTTCAAACATTAAAAGTACATACAAAAACTGTGCTTGCAAACAGTATAATATGAATGAATTAAATGGCACTTATTTAAAGTACACTTTCACGACTGTTTCCTAACACACTTAAAAGTGCACTTTGTAAAAATGTTGCATTAAAAGCTTTACTTTAAAATCCACTTTTAATCATTGTTTTAATAATCTTATGTTGTGCTTTAAAGAATCACACTTAATTTAATGTGTAAAGCTCACGTAAAGTACTTACTAATGTGTAATTAGAAATATATTTTAATACATGACATTCAAGTTTCAATAGAAATGACATGAAAGTATATTTTTATTTAACCATAAATGCTTGTCAGTACATTCATCTGTACACTTTAACCATATTTCAAAGACAATAGAAGTAATTATGATATTGCATATAAAGATGCGCTTAAGTCCTTCTGAAGTGGCTCAAAAAGCACCCATAAAGTCATTTAATAAAAAATTAAGAAAATTTTGAATTTTCATTTAATTGCAATTAACACACAATTAAGTGTCTGAAAATGTTAAAATTTTGTGAATTCTTTTAAAATATATTATTTCCCTAATAATTATTCTAAAAGTATTTTAAACACACCCCTTTATTTGATAATACTTATTATATATAAATGAGGCTAGAAATTCATCCCAAACCGCCATATTACACAACAGACACTGCATCGTTTAAATACTTTTTCTTATTTATTAACTTACTGGAAGCAAAACAAAAGATACGTTTAAAACAACTTTATGCAACATTTGAGCTGAAAATAGACATTACTGCTGACTGTGGGAGTCACATTTCACCAGCCCTGATAAGAAGATGTTTATGATTATTACTATGATAATGACATCCCTCAGACATTGCTTTAGAATTGCTTAACAATTGCTTAACGTGATTGCATTTCCCGTGACAGCTCGAGGGATTTGATCTGTAAGCGTTTGTTCATTCTAGCATCCGCTGACTCTAAATCTGTGTGTTTCTTTCTTCACCAGGAGGTTCATCTCGCTCAGACTTCATTCCAACTTCAGGCCTTTGGATCCCAATTCATTCTCGACCTCACATTAAACAAGTGAGTATTGCTAAGTCTAATCGTTGTAAGAGTAACGTGTGCAGACTCTCATCGGCCTCACACACACACACACACGTCTCTTATGACTGTTGATGTGCCAGACTATTGGTGTGTTGTGTGTCAGTGAAGCTAACACATGCACTTATGGGAATTCAGGTCCTCTCTTTTGTGTTACTGGAAGCAAAGTTTGTATGATGGGATCCATTTCCATTCAGCTTCGTGGATTTACACTGGAAATAACTCCATATCCTTGTGTCCCCTCCACGTACAGTGGTATTGAGCGCCTGAATGGTTATTGCAGGTTATGTAACTAACCAAAACACTACATAACTACACACTTCTGTCATCACACAAACTCTCCACAGCCAGACATTCATCTGAAGGGAATGTGTTTGTGTGTGGTTAACACATGCACACTCACAGACACGGCATCCCTCCTGAAAGAGAAGTGTGCACTGAATATTGCGCTTGTGCAACTTCAAATCTTCAAATCTATTTAAAAAAAAACCACTTGCAGATGATATTACATTAATGAAATAAAAGGCCACTTTAGTGTACTTAAAGAGCGCACACTTTCATAACTGTTTCTTAACACACTTAAGTACACTTTTTAAAAGTGCCCTTTGTAATAAAGTGTACTTCTTTTTCACAAGGGATTGTTCTGCATCAATGAATTCTCTGGAAATTATTGTATTTTCACAAAATTGTGATTATTAGTATTTAGTGTTTACTATTGCTCAAAATAAGGGTTAGGGGTTTGTGAATGTTAAACTTCATTGTCTAACACTGTCTAGCCACTCCATTTGTGTTTAGGACTTTAATGATATCTCGAATCGTGTCGTTTGCTGATGACAAGAGCTATTACTTTTCTAAGCAATCTAACTTTGCATTTTTGCCAGCTGCAGGATGATAAATCGAGCAAAAAACTCATTAAAGAAGTGCCCTGAGTCAACATAGCTAGCTGAAAGTTATTGTCATGGCTCCGTTTCTGCACCTTACGCTTGAGTTGATTGAAGAGGCGATTTTGACACGAGAGGCTAAAAATACTGTAATTGTGAAAGAGAAGTGTCAGTCTGTCAGACCGCTTTGATTGATATGCGGTTTACCTTGTAGACTCACGGTCTCTCTCACAATGCCTCTGTGTGTGCGTGTGTGTGCTGTTAGCATGTCAGTGTGTGTTGGTATACTGTGCACCTGTGGCCGGTGTTGTGGTTGTGCGATAGTCTTGATCTAAATATAGCCGTCCCACAGCATGCAGTGACTTTAGATCGGAGAGTCCCGCTCTGGCTCTCACTGCACCTGTAAAACATCACTCGTCGCATTCAGCATGTTGTTATAGCATTATTTAACACACTGTTAGCATGGATTAACACATTGCTATCATGTTTTAACATATTGCTAACATGTTTCATGCATCAGTTAACACAGACATGTTTTAGCATGTTTTTAGCATGAATTAGCAAATTGCTAGCTTGTTTCTAACATGAATTAGCACATTACTACCAGAGCCCGTCTATGGAGAGCCTGGCCACTCCCTATTACGTCCTATTGTACCTATTGTAGTTCCACCAGAGTTCCACTGGGGGCGATCAACCGAGTGCAAAATGAATGGGAGTCTATGGAGAACTTGAGAAATCTCAGATTTGATTGTAGGTTTTGCAAGTTCAACATGGGTTATAGGTCGAAAGTTGAATGAACGAGTACTTATGTCCTTTCGATTTCTTACAGGTTGAGTTGTTGTTGCCCATAACACGCTAGCATTCTGCTAATGGACGCTGATTGTTTAGTGAAGGACTGATTACGACCAGAGACACCGCTTGATGGCGTCGTGGCATCCGGACCAGAATGTTAAGAACTTTAGTTTTACAAAAACTCTTCTAGCACGTGTATTTACCTGTGTCAGCTGTCTCGAGAGAAAAGAAAGTGCAGAGCGCGAACGCACCAAAGTGACTGAAGGATTGCCGTTAAGCAGTATCTCTGGTCGTACGATGTGTGTGACGTCATTGACATTTTAAAAGACTTTTTAAAGCAAATAAGTGACTCTAAAAAATCTAACACCCAACAATGTGTCATTTCTTTGCATCTCGTTTCGAATACAACATTCAGATTACTAGACAAAAAATTATATCCTGAGAAAAGTGGATTTTGAGGGGTATATCTCCATAGACCTCCATTCATTCTGCACTCGTCCTGTGAGCGCCCTCATATGGAAGCAGAGAGAAACTGCAACCAGTTCAGAAGCCGGACGTTTACTGAGAGTGAAAGTTTTCTCCTTATTAGACATTCTCTGTTACTACCATGTTTCTAGCATGAATTATCACATTGCTATCATGTTTAACACGTTGCTAGCATGTTTCTAGCATTAATTAGTATATTAACATGTTTTAGCATTTTTTTTTGCATGAATAAGCATGTTGCTAGCATGTTTTAACACATGGCTAACATGTTATAGCATGTTTCTAGCATGAATTAACACATTTTTAACAGGTTTTAGCACGTTTCTAGCGTTCATTAGCACATTGCTATCATGTTTTAACACTTTGCTAGCATGTTTCTAGCATTAATTAGTATATTAACATGTTTTAGAATTTTTTTGCATGAATAAGCATGTTGCTAGCATGTTTTAACACATGGCTAACATGTTTTAGCATGTTGTCCTAGGCTAATTGTTAAGCTATGATATAGTGACGGAAAGCTTAAATACGCTTTATATAGAGTTTAATATAAGAGTTATTGTATAAAAGTTTTGAACCCGTCAATGAAAGTCTTTGGGAATATGGGATTGTTCAAAAGTCCGGTATGGGTATTCCCAAAGTCAGATCAATTAGAAAAGATATAGGAACGTGAGTCAGAACAGTCTAAAGGTCTTACCCAAGTTTGGTTGTTGTAGTTTTAAACCTGTATGAGTTAGAGTCAGAAACTTTGGTTTCAGGAGAAGAAGAATTCTTTCGTTCTCAAGCCAACATAATTACACTGTTGACCCTTTCTTATATCTAAATACACGGTACTGTTCAGATGTTGATTCCAGATGTTCTTCCAGAGAAAATAAATCTTTTCCTTTCTAATAATTCATGAAAATCTAACAATTCCTCTTGGTGGCTAAGATCACCTAGATAGTTGACAACTGTTTTATCTACAGTTGTAAGTAATTTAGCATTTTTAAAATCTTGCCAACAGTTTAACAATGAACTAATTTAATGTCAGTTATCGTTAATGTATAAAAGGTTACGGCAATAATAGCACATAGCAAGTGACTGCTATTAGAGTACATTGAGATTGTGTTATTGTTAAATTACTTTATCAGTTCATGATGGATTAGTTTGGAAAACTGGGTCACACTGGGTAAATAGCTTTGTTATATCAAGGCCATACGTGTACACAGATAGAGAAGGATGTAGCATATTCACACGCACTAGCCTAACCCCCATTAATGATAAAAATATTCTAATATTGTGATCTGAGCCTTCAGACGCTGCTCCAGCCCTGTTTGCTCCCGAGAAAACCTGACTGTGTGTTTGAGTAATTTCCACAAGGTTACAGGAGAACGCCATTCAGGCGGAAAGTGGCCTCTCTTGAAGTGAGCAGTCAGCTAAGAATGAGACAGCTAGCGGTTCGTCCGCTAGAGTGTGTGTTTGTGTGTTCTGCCTCGCTGACTCAAGTCCAGGCTTGTGATGATTAAAGGATGTCGAAGGTCAGTCAGTGTCACCTCCTGACAAGTCAAGTCAAGTCAAGTCATGTTAATTTATATAGCGCTTTTAACAATGGATTGTTTCAAAGCAGCTTTACAGAGATAAACATATAATTTAAGGTAACAGATTGTTTTGGCGTTATAGCGGTTCTTGAATAATGTTACTTCCAGCTAAAGTTAACTTTGATTGATTCACCTCCGTCGAAATGATCAGACTTTAAACGCGAACCTGTGATTAACGCTGACGGCGTTCACATGCTCATTCAGAATTGATTCTATAGTTATGTGCTTTTTAAAATATGTGCGCAGGTTTGTAATTCATACAACCCAGCCTAAACAAACTACTTTTCTTGCCTATAAATTTTGATACAGAATTTTGTTTTATTTTATCACTTCGGGGTACGCGAGCCGGAATTCACAACGCTTTATCTGGACAACGCTTTAGCCGGACACAACGCTTTAGCCGGACACACAACACACACACTAAACACAGCCTACCTTCATTTTACACATAAACAAACAGAGATGAAAGTGTTAGTCTCAGCCTAAAGCACCTCTTAGATTCGTCAGTTTTGACACAACACATCAATTGTGCGATGACAAGGCAGACAGCTACAGTATGTGATCTTGAGTGTGGCCAAAGTCCCTTTCAAGGAAAGTCTATTCATAAGTCGGCCATATTTGCAACACCTCGGGCAGCTATTTCGGCCATCCAAGAGCTACTTAAATGGGGAATTAGTAAACTCTAGGTACACAAGTAGTTTGACAGCAAAGTTTTTCTTTTGTATTGCAACTACTCTGAACTTTGCTGTTAATTTACTGTATACTTCTAGCCCGCTTTTTATATATGAAAGTACATCAAGTATACTCTCAGTAAACTACTAGTTTAATAGTTTTTATACTGCAATTATACTTTTCGAGGGAACTCACGCTCCATCATTTTAGAGACGGTATGGGAATGCCCCTGTGTGACTGCGTCGTGAAGCACGTGTGAAATCAGTCCAATGGCATGGCGGGACATCTTAGATGGGTGATGTCATGACCAGGATGCTATAAAGTGCACCCGGACCAAACAATATCATCTTCTGTGCCTTCAGCAAGTGCTCTATGTGAAATTGTCTCTATTTATTTTTTGTTTGTCACAAGCACTGTATATTTAACTAAGACAGGAGTATAATGGCAAGCACACAGCAATTTAAATCGTTTGTCCCTCACTGCCATCGCTACATTGCAGGTGAGGATACACGTTTTATGTGATTTATGTGTTGTTTGTTTGGGAGCAAGGGGCAGACTCCTGCTCCAGCCGGGTGCTCTTTAAGGAGGGTTTGAATGCAAAGAAAAGTGTGCTTTCTCTATCACAGAGGACCACCTTTCTGGCGTTGTGTGGGATTCGATGACGATCCAGGCATGTCTGTCACCTGCTCGTATCGATTCGATCCTTGCAGCCATGAACGAGTTAAAGCTAGACCAGTCACTCACTGTAAAGCTGTTTCAGTCCCTCGTGATACCTTTTGGCCTGCTGTACAGTGGTGGCTCAAGACCAAGGGTTTTTACACGCAAATGTCTTTGTACCTTGGTGATGTGGAAGAAACCTTGGTTCTTGTCCCAAGGTCCCGTGCTGGGAGCTCCTTGTCATCGCAAGATGCTAATGATGGATGCGTCCCTCACATGCTGGGGGTCGACCATGGACAGTCTACTCAGGGCCTGTGAGAAGAGTTCATCATCTCTCTTGGCACAAAAACTGTCTGGAGAAGATGGCTGTCTTTCTAGCTTTTCTCCTTGACCTTAGGGTCACTATGTTCTTGTCCGGACAGATAACACATCGGTGGTCGCCTACATAAATCATCAGGGGGGCCTGCTGTCACGCCTACTTTACAAACTGCCACACCAGATCCTCCAGTGGACTCTTATATCCCTGGGCATCAAAATCAGGGAGCAGACATCCTATCAAGGCAGGGGCTGAGGCCCAGGGAATGGAGACTTCACTCTGAGGTTGTGGAGCTCATATAGAGGGAGTTCGACAAGGTGGACAAGCCTCTATATGCGTCTTAGGAAACGATACACGATACTACAGCCCCGCTTGGGTTGGATGCCATGGTACAAACATGGCCAAGGCTGCGTCTGTATGCTTTACCCCTGATCACTCTGCTCCCAGGAGTTCTGGAGAGAGTTTGCACGGATGGGGCCTGTAGTATTGTTAGTATCCCCTTTCTGTCCGGCCTGAGTTTGGTTCTCGGACCTTGTGTCTTTCTTTGACCTTCTTACTCAGGCAGGGGGCACAATCCCGCACCCCCGGCCAGACTTGTGGAGGCTGTGGGTTTGCCCTGTGAGGAAGCCCAACTCCCAGACTCTGGTCTCTCAACTGAGGTTGTTGAGACCATTCTCCGGTCCAGAGCTCCCTCAATGAGGAGACTATATGCCTTGAAGTGGAGAGTATTCATTTCATGGTGAAGGAATCAGCTAACTGCCTGGTTGGTACAGTGCTGGAGTTCCTGCAAGGTTGGTTCTCCGCAGGGTTAACCCCTTCTACTTTAAAGGTTTAGGTGGCGGCCATAGCTGCTTACCTTTGGGTGGTGAGTCATTGGGGAGAAACCTGTTGATGTTGCATATCCTTCATGGTGCCTTGCAAATTACACTGAATTACTGGCCATGGATTTGGCTGTTGTCCTGGAAGGCCTGTCTACAGCTCCCTTTGAGCCTATTGAAACTGTTCCAGAGAAATTTCTCATGTTAAAACCTGTTTCTTCTGGCTTTAACGTCTCTTAAGAGAATAGGAGATCTTCAGTCCCTGTCAGTTGCCCCTTCGTGTTTAGAGTTTGCACCAGGTATTTTGAAAGCTTTTCTACACCCTAGACCGGGGTACATTCTAAGTTCCCCGCTTCGGGACTCCTAGACTCCATATGCAGAGTATGAGCAAGTGGATAGTTGAGGCTATCTCTCTTACATACAGTGGGGAGAACAAGTATTTGATACACTGCCGATATTGCAGGTTTTCCCACTTACAAAGCATGTAGAAGTCTGTAATTTTTATCGTACTCTTCAACTGTGAGAGACGGAATCTAAAACAAAAATCCAGAAAATCACATTGTATGATTTATAAGTAATTAATTTACAATTTATTTCATGACATAAGTATTTGATACATCAGAAAAGCAGACCTTAATATTTGGTACAGAAACCTTTGTTTGCAATTACAGAGATCATACGTTTCCTGTAGTTCTTGACCAGGTTTGCACACACTGCAGCACTGATTTTGGCCCACTCCTCCATACAGACCTTCTCCAGATCCTTCAGGTTTCGGGGCTGTTGCTGGGCAATATGGACTTTCAGCTCCCTCCAAAGATTTTCTATTGGGTTCAGGTCTGGACACTGGCTAGGCCACTCCAGGACCTTGAGATGCTTCTTACGGAGCCACTTAGTTGCCCTGGCTGTGTGTTTCGGGTTGTTATCATGCTGGAAGACCCAGCCACGACCCATCTTCAATGCTCTTACTGAGGGAAGGAGGTCGTCCTGTCCCCTTTGCATGTTTCCACCTCCATACTTCACGGTTGGGATGGTGTTCTTGGGGTTGTACTCATCCTTCTTCTTCCTCCAAACACGGCGAGTGGAGTTTTTGACCAAAAAGCACTATTTTTGTCTCATCAGACCACATGACCTTCTCCCATTCCTCCTCTGGATCATCCAGATGGTCATTTGCAAACTTCAGACGGGCCTGGACATGCGCTGGCTTGAGCAGGGGGACCTTGCGTGCAGTGTGTTACTAATGGTTTTCTTTGAGACTGTGGTCCCAGCTCTCTTCAGGTCATTGACCAGGTCCTGCCGTGTAGTTCTGGGCTGATCCCTCACCTTCCTCATGATCATTGATGCCCCACGAGGTGAGATCTTGCATGGAGCCCCAGACCGAGGGAGACTGACCGTCATCTTGAACTTCTTCCATGGTTGCGGCAACTGTTTTTGCCTTCTCACCAAGCTGCTTGCCTATTGTCCTGTAGCCCATCCCAGCCTTGTGCAGGTCTACAATTTTATCCCTGATGTCCTTACACAGCTCTCTGGTCTTGGCCATTGTGGAGAGGTTGGAGTCTGTTTGATTGAGTGTGTGGACAGGTATATTTTATACAGGTAACGGGTTCAAACAAGTGCAGTTAATACAGGTAATGATCGGAGAGCTTCTTAAAGAGAAACTAACAGGTCTGTGAGAGCCGGAATTCTTACTGGTTGGTAGGTGATCAAATACTTATGTCATGCAATAAAATGCAAATTAATTACTTAAAAATCATACAATGTGATTTTCTGGATTTTTGTTTTAGATTCTGTCACTTGTTGAAGAGTACCTATAATCGGCAGTGTATCAAATACTTGTTCTTCCCCACTGTATATGCATCCGGTCAGCCTTAACATGTGGCTTTCAGAGTTCATTCAACTAGGAGTATGACGGCTTCTAAAGCCTTATTGTGAGGCGTATCATTTCAAGATATGTGTGATGCGGCAAGCTGGTCCTCTCCGCACATATTTGTGAGTTTTTTTTTAACCTTAATTTGGCCTCTATACCAGGGTCCCAAGTGCTCATATCTTAGTTGTGCTCTCCATAATTTCTCACTAGACAGTCACTTGTCAGTACGCCGTTGTGGGTATTTCGTTCCCATAGCGTTGTTACTATGATGCAGCGTGAGTTCCCTCGAAAGGGAATGTCTCCGGTTACGACTGTAACGAGACACTGTGTTGCCCTACCATACCTCCTGCATGCCTGTTATCTACTTACTTCGACATATCAGAAGCTGACATTGTTTGGTGCGGGTGCACATTATAGCTTCCTGGACCCGCTATGATTTCACACGTGGTTCATGACGCAATCACGCAGAGGTGTTCCCATAGCGTCCCTACTGTTACACAGCGTCTCATTCACTTCTCAGGGAGCAATGGTTAGAGTCGTAACCTGAGACGTTTCATTTAGGTAAACTTAACATCACACTTGTACTTGCACTTTATGTATACTTCTAGGGTTCCTATTTAGATATACATTTTTGTACTTAAAATCTGGAATTTTTTTTACAGTTAAAACCTTTAACTGTACTTGAATTAGACTTTGTTAACACCTATATGTACACTACCTATAAGTTATCCCAATGATTTATGTATTACATAACGAGACTTGCTCTATTTGCTAGTCAAATACAAACTAAAAATGTTAAATACAACTACAAGAAAAGGATACTTTGAATACTTATTTATAACTTTCTTAAGCATATCTCGATCACAAGATTAAGTACAATTATAGGCTAAAGATACAGATTTTTCTGTATAGGCTACTTGTCAGTATTAGACAAGCATTTTCGTTAAGTATATCTCTTATAAATACAAGACTCTCTTCTATACTGTGTGTGTGTGTGTTTTAAAAAAAAAAAAAGAACCATATGATGAGGTGTTATCCATTTGCAGGATCTCTCTTCATATACTAATAGCTCTTGAATACTTCTGTGTATGGGTATGTTACAGATGTCAAGTTTCAGAAATTCTGAAAATATGCAGAAAACATGTGTGTACGTTGAACTGAGTGTAGTGAAGTTTCACCTGAATTATAGACTCTGGTTCAACTAAATTGGATTCAGATACTTTCCTTTCAAAGCAAATACTCTACAGCCGAAGGTGGTTGAGAAAACAGTCCCTATGCGTAAACCTGAGCCAAAATACAAGTCTTCTGATATCCATAATCAACAGATGATCATAAGTTCGTACCAGTTCATATCTGTGTGTGTTTGTGTGTTCCAGTGACCTGCTGTCCTCAGACTATGTGGAGATACACTACGAGGAAGGGAAGCCCATCCTCGGGAAGGTATAAACTAGGCATTTTCAGTTCGTTGTTTGTCACTTCACTCTGAATTGTAAAGCTGCTTTTCCCCCGTCGGGCCAAACTGTTCTCATTGCTTAACCTTTCCATTCCGTGCTGATCCGGTCCAGCTGGTATGGAAATGGTTTCATTTTCCATTGTGGGTCTGATAAAGAAGCTCATTGGAATTTAATACAAATGCTCCAGTCGTTGCTTTGGTAATGCAAGAGTTTATAGATGTTGTGAGATGTAAATAGCGACTGTGCTATGGAGGATGATCAGAAATTTATTTTAATTTTATCATTAACATGTGTTTAGTTTGTTAGCCAACTGTTCTGAGAATTCCAGGCTATGAACAGTTTGCAATCGAGCCGTGCCAAACCAATCTCAAGTGGAAATAAAACTGGAATGTAACTGGACGGTGGAAAAGCGGCTTAAAGAATAGTTAGTCATACAATGGCTATTGTAATCATTGTAATAATAATAGCCATATAATTTCATTTGAAAACATTTCTGCTGAACCCCACTCACAGAGTATCGTAACTACAATTGGGAAAAGAACCCCAGTTCATTTGGTTTCGTACTTGAAATTGATACTGTGTAAAAGTGTCAGATGTTTTCGGTGTGGCCTGTAATAAATCCTCTTTTATCTTTCCTGTTAATAATATCAGTTGTAAATCACTGGGACTCAAATGAGAACGTGCCAATGGAATAAACTTCAATTGTATTAAAAGAAGCTGTCGCGTGCTGGCTTGACATGATCATCCAGATTCAAGAGGCTTGATGCAGATGAATGATGAAATCACATTTAATAAACACAAGGAACAATAACGAGAAACACCAGCACGAATACGACATTAACACAAGACAATGAACAGACAATGACTGAGGGTTTAAATACACAAAGCTAACAAGAGGCTAAATAAAGGACAGGTGTTGGTGATTAGTTCACATGGTAACAAACAAGAATATCTGACAAGATGGCAACAAGGGTTGTGTCCGAAATCACCCTAATATCCTTAAATAGGGAACTATTTAGTGAACATCCATTTTAGGTGCCTGATATTATAGAGGACTTTATTGAGTGCACTCATTCAATCTCACAATGCACCATAATAACGAGTGTAAGACTGTTGTATGCTCAACGCCTAGAGAATACCCACAATGCACTGCGAGGGTCACGCTGAATAAAGTCGCGTGTCTCGCCAAAAGATGGCGCCGCAGCTGAATCATCCATCCATCCATTTTCCAAACCGCTGGTCCAATGTGGCTACAGCGTAATATCATACAGGTATAAATTCCTTTTGAATTGATTTTATTAAATAGTTTAATTAAGGTTTATACATAGTTTCCATGACCGAGTTCGAGATAAATCTTTTCATTACAACTGGAGCTGCCAGTTTCAAATGATTATTAAACCGCAAGCAGAAACTCTGCAAAAGCGGCAGCCCTACCAGCGCACTCAATTCACTCACTCGTTTTCATTCACTCCTTCAAGTGGACTTTATTAGTGGAGGAATGCAGGCAATAGTGAATGAGGGTATAGGGAGCGATTTCCAACACAGCCAAGGAAATAGGAACTAAACCACAGCAAGACAACAGTATATCAAAATAAGAGTCCATGAAACAGAGACACTGAGAATCGTAACAGAAACGAGTTATTTCACTCAAATATTACTGAAAGTTCAATGCACTTAAAATTATGTTATGCAAACTCATTAACTGATTATATTAAACAGAACTGAATCAGTTGCAGTAGTCTCTAGTTCCCTGCATGCTTTGCTTCAGACTTTGTAAGGAGAGTAAATGTTGAAATTAAATTATATTTGATCTTTACACTGATTTGTTTAAATGTAGGCTAGTAACTGCACTTGCTGATAGAGTAGTAGTCTCAGTCATTGCTGTGCAATTTCACAGTTTTTAAACATAAATGATGTTCTATTAACAAAGTTTGAGAGGAGCACGTTCAGATGGTCTACCCAATCAGTGCGAGAGTAAGGAGTTGGCTCTATATATAAGCTTACTCTCGCGCTGATTGGGTAGACCATCTGAACGTGCTCCTCTCAAACTTTGTTAATAGAACATCATTTATGTTTAAAACTGTGAAATTCGATTATTCTTATCCGAGCCAGGGTTGGGGGCGGGGGTGCTCTGGGTTTTAGCCAAATTCAGAGCTCGGAGCCCTTTCCTTGGACAGCATGCCAAATACGCATATTTTATACTATATCTGATTATATATAAGTGTGAACTCATGAAATGGACTGAGAAAATCTGTATCCTCAATTGAAATGAGTTATCCGAACTCGTTGGGTGTTACAGTGTAATAATTGAACCGCCTACAGTGTTGTGTGACGGGAGAGATGACAGATGTGACACATAGATTGTGAGAAAGGGGAGAGTAGCAGAAAAGAGCATGACCGAAGGGAGAGAGAGAGAGAGAGAGAGAGAGAGAGATAGAGGATGCTGATAAGTGCTCAATCCGGTAAATCAAGACTTCACTGCTGAATCAGCACGGCTTGTTCACCTGCAGGTCAGGTCACATGACCAGCAAACGCAGTTACTCCACAATAGCAAAGCAGGGAGGCTGAAGACCAGTCGCTCTGGCATTCCTCGAAGAATCACTTTTATAGTAGATACGACCATCAAACTGTTAAACATTTGCATTCATGCATTTGTACACAGATACCCACCATACAGTATAAAAATCCGATCTTCACTTCCCACACTATATGCAAATTGATGTCAATGAAAGTAACTGATAATCGAAAACAATCAGCTTATTTCAAGATCAAAGAATACAATAGGAGAGAGAGAAAAACGAAAACAAACATTTTTGGAGGGAAAAGACTGAATATAAATGGAATCAGTACATAAAATGCTCAACTTTAAAGATGAAGAGACACTGAGACCTTATCTGTGACGGGCCATATCGTATGAACACAGAGATATATCTTTAATTTTAGGAAAGTTGCTGACCACTAATAACTTAGGCTCACTATTGGCCGACGCTTGTCATGTGTGTGTGTGTGTGACGTACAACACAGAAGCGCTGCACTGTTACACTAAGTGAACTCACTCGAGGCCCACAGAGAAGGAAATGAAGAGTTGAATAAAGTCGTTATTTTTGTTTGTTTTTTGCGCACAGAAAGTATTCTCGTCGCGTGATAAACTTAAGATTGAGTCACTGTCGTCACTCGGACTATTTTAACGATGTCTTTCATAACTTTTGGGCCGGCCAGTTTCGATCCCTTAAGAAGCCTATGGAGGAGTGATCCAGCTCTCAGATTTAATCACAAATATCTTAATTTGTGTCCCGAAGATGAATGAAAGTATTACGGGGTTGGAACAACATGAGGGAGAGAAATTACTGACAGAGTTTTCATTTTGGGGTGAACTAACCCTTTAACAACCAGATGCATTTGCACTTCTTGTCCACGTTCATCTGGCAAGCGTCTCCTGAAGTGGTTTGAGTGATCAGATTTATATCTGTCTCGAATGCATTTCGGAGGGCATTTACACCTGGTCTTTTCACGACCGGATAGCGGTCAAATCAGAGAAAACGCATGAAGTGACCAGGTGTGAATGTGTGCTAAGGCCCTAAATGTGTGTGTTGTCAGGGTGGAGAGCACTGTTACTATCACGGCCACATCAGAGGGAATGACAACTCGCATGCCGCTCTGTCCACCTGTAACGGTCTACAGTGAGTACCGCACTCAACACACACACTTAAATACTCTCTCAATACTGACTTATTCAGTTGTGTCTGTATTTATTCCCAATTTTTAAGTGAATTTGAGTAATGTATGTTCCTATAACTCATTGTACTGTGTTGTGTAATGTCTGTATGTTTTCCTCACTTCTAAGTTGCTTTGGATAAAAGCAGCCAAATGAATCAACATAACTGTGTGTCTCTCTCTGCTACCCAGTGGCATGTTTGATGATGGACTCCATGTGTACACAATTGAGCCACTTAATCAGACTCACTCTGTTGTAAGTTTTCTTTACTAAATATCATTTGCATACACTTCAAGACCAACTTTTATGAACTCAAGCGCATTATCTAATTCTAATATTATTATGTGGTGATGAATACATAGTAAATTCATAGAGTTAGACGTGATGTTCCTGAGAGAAATTAACACTTTTATTTAGCAACGGTGCATTAAATTGATCAAAAATGACAGTAAAGAAGACATTTATAATGTTGCAAAAGATTTCTATTTGAAATAAATGCTGTTCAAACTTTCTGTTCATCAAAGAATCCTGAAAAAGACACTGTCCTGCATTTCCACACTTCATTAAGCAGAATAACAATTTTCGACTGTGATTATAAGAAAAGCAGATTCTTGAACATCAAATCATCATATTATTTCTGAAAATTCAGCTTTGATCATAGGAATAAATTACAGTTAATATATATATGCACATAGAAAACAGCGATTTTAAATTGTAATAATATTTCACAATGTACAGGTAACGTACTAATATTACTGTATTTTTGATCAAACAAATGCAACATAACCTTAGTGTATCTTTGGGAAACTTGATAAAAATGTTGTATGAAAATAGGTATTTCCTGTAAGCATACCAATAAAGCCTAATTTTCCATTAGATTACTTATTGAATATTATTCTTATAATAATTAGGTATGATTTGTAGCCTGCCATGTTTAGCTTCTGCATGTTTCAAAAGATTATGTTGGTCATATGAGGTCTCCAATGAGAATATGTACAAATTTGTTATAAGGAAAGAAAATGGTTGTGTGATTTTTTGAGTCGTTCTGTTACTACAGCTCTATTTCCTCTGCACATCAACTCTAAACACTTTAATGAACTCCATACACACTCTCCTTGCACACAGTGACTCAAATACATCTCTGAACTTTAATTTTAAACCAACAAACCATCTTCTAAATCAAAAACCAAACTGCACTATTCATTATAAACACTAATCAAAAGCACAAGGCCATTTAAAACTCTGATATGTGCAGCTTTGGATGAACTCGATGAGGTTTGGCTGCTCATACTGTGTGTGTTTCATTAGGAGGGAACAGCGAGACCACATGTCTTACGCAGGACCAATATCCTGCAGCAAACCGCACCTACAGGAGAGGAAGGTACATGCACAACACACATCTAGAGGAATAGCTCAAAATACTAACATCTTTGAGGGGAAAAAAGTGTATATAATTGTATTTAATGTGCACTTGCAGTGTACTTCAAATCTTAAAAATATATTTGTTTAAAACTGAAATGAAATGAAAGGCGATTTAAGTGCAGAAACTTTCAAGACTGTTTCATTACACACTTAACTAGACTTTTAAAAAGTGCACTTTGTAATAATGTCAAACTAAAAGTTTCAAGTACATTTGAATTTAAATACATCTAAGTCATATTTTAATAATCTTTTGCCATGCTTTAAAGAAGTACAGTTTTTTTTTGCAGTGTTGACCAATATACAAAAGCACATCAAGTACTTGATTATCATTTTCACAGTAGCTATGGTGGTTACAGAGAGGCAAACGAGTTGATGACGTGCAACTCCGGCACTCTTTTACATAGGCACTACGAGTGTGACATCGTGGACTGCCGTTGTGACATCCATGTGACATCAGTGGGTTAGTTAGAGTGTTTTGAAGCATCGAAAATACATTTTGGTCCAAAAATAACAAAAACTACGACTTTATTCAGCATTGTATTGTCTTCCGGTTCTGTTGTGGATCCGCGTTCAGTGACGCCGCTGACGTAAGACGCTGCTGACGTGTGTCTGGTGCGTCCGTGTATTCGGGTTCAAATAAATATGGCTGGTCAATAAAATGCAAGTCTTCCTCTGTGTGGAAATCCTTAGACATGTTTGTGAAGATTGTTTTGTTTCCAGCGTGCGTCTCCCTCAGACTGTAAACGAAGCTCGGGCGCACCAGACACACGTCAGCAGCGTCTTACGTCAGCGGCGTCACTGAACGCGGATCCACAACAGAACCGGAAGACAATACAATGCTGAATAAAGTCGTAGTTTTTGTTATTTTTGGACCAAAATGTATTTTCGATGCTTCAACACACTCTAACTAACCCACTGATGTCACATGGACTACTTTGATGATGTCTTTATTGCCTTTCTGGACAAGGACAGTATACCGTACACACATTTCCAATGGAGGGGCAGAAAGCTCTCGGACTAAATCTGAAATATCTTAAACTGTGTCCCGAAGATGAACGGAGGTCTTACGGGCTTGGGACGACATGAGGAGAGTCATTAATGACATCATTTTCATTTTTGGGTGAACTAACCCTTTAAGTCTCAAATTTAGCTGTCTTATTAAACTTAACTGTCTACAAAAATAGCTTGTTTTTTTAAGTTTGTAGACTCGCAGTATCATGAGTAGTATGAGAATTGTGTGTCCCTTAACAATTAAAAGCTATTTCATGGCACATAACTTTCCGCTGAGAGATTCAGATTTTCTCAGTTACTCTACATCTTGTTTGGAGAAGAGAGAATGTGCTTTGTGTCACTGAAAACAATGATGCACTCTTGTTAGAAGATTTCTGTTTTGGGAAGGAATCTAAGAATTGAACATTACAAACACAGGAAGAGCTGACGAACACACACGTTTGTTTATGTGTGTGTGTGTGTGTGTGTGTGTGTGTGTGTGTGTGTGCAGGCATGGAGGAGGATTTGTCTTGGCTTCGCCGGAGGAAAAAGCGAGCTGTAAGAGTTTGAGCTGATGGACACAGGCCACAAAGGGATCCAGAGCAAAACACTGTCAATGCAAACCTACACACATCCCATAATGTCAAACAGATAGACTCAGACTCTGGCACTTAAGAACACAAAGGTTACATCCCGATCTGCATAAAGGCCATACTAGATCGTGTTCATGCATTTCAAACATTAGTAAAGTTTGACACTGGTGTCTGGATGGGAGGCTTTTAAACACATGAACATAACACATTAAGTAGCTAATTATGAAATCATTCAAAAAGCATCAAAATGCCGACTTTTTTGCTAGTGCAAACAATATTTGATGCAATTTTATGAACTAGTATAGAAGTATTTTCCAATAATTAATTGTTCAAAATGTTTGAAATGTCAACAGGTGCATCAGTGTAGCTACTTTCTATTTTTATTGATTAAAAGAAAATCAATTTTACCTGTGATGACAAAATCCTATTTTTAAAGGTCAAAGGTCAAGGTCAACGTTTATTTTAACAGCACGAATGTTGACCAAAGTGCTTCACAAGTAAATTATAAATACACACAGTAAAACAGAACATGTCAAAAAATTCAACCAGAACATTTATAATAAGTAAAAGTAGTCAAACCTGGCAACATCACAAACACTGCAACCCCATAGCATTAAAGAAATAATTCATACTTTTATTCTGCAAGGATGCATTAAATTGACCAAAAGATACAGTAAAGGTTAATAATGATTACTAATGAACTTCCTGTTCATCAAAGAATCGTGGAAAAATGTTTTATCATGCTTTCCACGAATATCTGAAGCTGCACAGCTGTTTTCAACATTGATAATAATCATAAATGTCTCTTGAGCATCAGATCATCATATTAGAGTGATTTCTGAAGGATCATGTGACACTGAAGACTGGAGTAATGATGCTGAACATTCAGCTTTGATCACAGGAATACATTACACTTTAACATAAAGAAAACAGCTGATTTAAATTGTAATAATATTTCACAGTTTTGCAAAAATATTTTCTGTATTGTTGAAATGCAGCGTTGGTGAGCACAAGAGAACTCCTTTAAAAATATAAAATAACCTTACCAACCCCAAACTTTTGAAATGTACTTTCCCATCACCAGAAAAGTGCATGTTTTCACTAGGCAAAAAAGGAGTTTGTTTTTGAGGCCATGAATTTAATTATGTTGCTGCAGATGTAAATTGGGATCCATCCAAAAACTTTGATCCAGAACAGGGCACATTCATTATCCATAAATGTGAGACACATGAGAGTTTGTAATGTCTGAAAGTGTTTATACTAGCATTGATGCTGAAGCTGAGCCATGCGTGTGTTCTCCTCCAGATCCCGAGGAACCTGTTTGAGGAGATGAAGTACATCGAGCTGATGATCGTCATCGACCACAACATGGTGTGTTTAAATGCTGTTTGAATATTATAGTGTGTGAGTGTCTTTGCCACATGATTTCCGTTGTGAAGAGGCACAATTTAGCAGTACTTTTAAAAAGAGTATGGGAAAAATCTGAACAATTATATGATCAATAAGCCTTGTGTTTTTCCATGTTCCACTTTAACTCATCAAAATAATTTGACCAATTTTAACTTGCGTTTTTAACTAGTTTTTTAAGTAGATTTAATGAAAAAAAAAAAACAGTACTTGAACAGCCAATTTGATTATACTTACAAATCTAAGTAGAATTAGATGATTTTTTTTACAATGTATTTGAAAGGAATATACTTAAAGGTCATGGGCGTTGGAAGCAAAAAAAAAGTGTGTGTGTGTGTGTGTGTGTCCTCCCCCAGAAAAATGTTACTGGAGTAAATGCCATTTCATGTATTCTGGTGCCTTTTAATTAAACAAGTGAACTAAACTCCGCTTCACGTTATGCATTAAATGCACAGCTATCCGTGGATCATCCCGCTGCTGATACCATGGGCATTTGCCAGCATTGACAACTTAAAGCTGTTATTGATGTTTGCAACGCAATATTTGACTGAAGGGTACAAGGGCAGTTATTTCCGTCAGTCGCGGCTCGTCGAGAAATATAATGTAGCGATGTAGCGTTTATTAGGGCATTCCTCAAGTGAAATGGATTTGACTGACGGCGCTCTGAAAAGGGAACAGACATATGCGCTGAATTTGAGAATAGCTTGTGTTTTAATATGCTTTAAGACAAACCATATGCATGCAAATTCATAAGTTTTGATTCAATTCCATTGCTGAGTAGCCTGGTCCCACCACCCAGCAAACAAAATAGGTTCTGGGAACATTAGTTTTTGGTTCCTAGAACTTTCCCTTAAGCTCAGGGGAACGTTCCCGGAACGTTCTCCTGACGTTATAAAAATGGAACCTAAAAAAACCTACATGGAACGTTCCTATAACGTTCTTGTTTGGTTCCCAAAAAAAAAATAACCTCAGGGGACCATTCGGGAACGTAAGGGGAGCGTTCTGTGTTTGCTGGGCAGACTCTCGTACATTTCATTTGTACAGAGAGTCTGGCCTCGCTCCATTGACAAGCGTTAACTTCCTTAAAAACCAAAGAATACAGCCATTCCCAGACGTAGTACTGAAGCAAAATGAAAATTGAGCGGAAGTACGTAGGAGGGCGGAGCCAGGCTAATTGCGGAGTATTTTCTGCCTAAAACTGCAGTGAACCAAAGACAGTCTCAAAAACACGGGTTGAAATCGCTGGTGTTTCTGACGTCACAAACGACCTTGTAACCAATCAGATCAACGTGTGATCGTCAACCAGTGGATCTCTGAGCTGAGTGAGTGAGTGGAGGCGGGGCTCATTTGCATATTCATAGAACCGCGTATACTAAATGAGGCAAGGGTGTCGAGTTACATTCAAGCTATTTTAAGGCAAGAAGGTTTTTTTTCAAGGAAAAAACATTTAAATATGTCATTTTGGTGACAGTTTTAAAGGATAAAATGATTGACTACAGGGGGACTTTAATATAATCAGTAGTTTTTAAATAAATAAACTTAAAATTTGTAGCACATTCAATACATTTAAGCACTCTTCTTTTTCACAAGGATTAGAGGGTAGAGTTGGTGTTAGGGATAGGCTGTTGACTATTGTTTAAAACTGAATGTGTGTATGAAGTCTTGAGTAAATCTGTGCCCATCGTCTCAGAAGGATGAGATGCAGTGGTGTCCACTGGAGGGCGCTCTGCTTCATTACAGAGTTTGTTCTCCACACTAAATCTATTGGAGTGAATGCAGTATTAGTGTTGAGTTTGAGTGTTTGTTTGATGCTTTTATAATCAGGTTTTAACTATATCAATATTATCCCACAGTTTAAGAGACTGGGGACCAAGCAGCGCACACTCAACTTCGCCAAATCTGTGGTCAACCTGGTGGATGCTGTGAGTTTTTGAATTATTGATCACTTTTCAGTGAATAGTTTGTGTTAATGATCAATTCAACAACCCATAGAGCTGAATTTCAGAAACCCATAATGATGAGAAATGCCAATTCCGATTTAAATCGCACAAAAAAGTATATTATATGTACACATTAAATGGAAAGATGTTGTTCATTTCCCCCTGTTGCTCCTTCTCTCTGTCTAATGGAAGAGTTTTAAAGATCACCTGTACACGCGTGTGGTCCTGGTCGCCCTAGAGATCTGGACGGACAAGGATCACATCCCCATTAGTGTGATTCCGTTCGATATGCTGCGAAACTTTTCCAAATACCGACAGCAACACATCAGGAAGCACGCAGATGCGGTGCATCTGTTCTCGTGAGTTCGTGTTTGTGCATAACTGCTTACACGTGTGCAGAAATGACTTGTGCATAACGGAGCGTCGGTGTGTGTGTGCAGGAACGTGACGTTTCACTATCCTCGCGGCTGCGCGGCATATTTTGGAGGGATGTGTTCCGTGAGTCACGGGGTCGGAGTCGTTGAGGTGAGTGAGCACATGTAGAGTGACTGACTCACAGCAAACATCCACAGTGAGGAGCTGAACTCATCTAAGACTGCATCAAAATGAAGTTTTCTTCATAGTAGCGAAGATTACAGCTGGTTTTACACACGTGTTGTAATATTTATGTGTAGGGTATCAGAGTCAGAAAAGGATTTAATCGATGTTTTGACTAACCCTGTACGAAGTCCTGTCAGATTTTCTTCCAGACTGTGGAACCACTGGAGAACATGTTTGTATGTTGGACACTGAAAATTGTGGAAGTATTTGTGTATTTTTTTATGTTTTTACTCAGTGTTGTTATTGTGATATGGATCCTCCTGGGTCTGAAATAAAGTTGATATATACACCAATCTAACTCTTAGTTTGAAATGAACGAAGTTTGCAATCGAGGGTACAAAATAATTATTTCAATGTTTTTGAAAGAAGGCTTTTACCAAGGTTGAATTGATTTGATACAGTAAATACAGTAAAAGGAGAAATATTTAGAAATGACTATTTAAAATAGTTGCTTTCAATCCGAGTATATGTTAAATTGTAATGTATTCCTGTGATCAAAGCTGAATGTTCAGCATCATTACTCCAGTCTTCAGTGTCACACGATCCTTCAGAAATCACTCTAATATGATGATTTGATTATCAAGAAACATTTCTGATTATTATCAATGTTGAAAACAGCCGTGCCGCTTCATATCTCTGTGGAAACATAATTTTTTTCATGATTATTTGATGAATAGAAGGTTCAAAAGAACTGCATTTATTTGAAATAGAAATCTTTTGTAACGTGTCAAAATGTGTCTCTTTACTGTAACTTTTGACCAATTTAATGCATCGTTGTTGAATAAAAGGATTGATTTGGTTTGATTAGGACAAAATGTCTCCACATAGGTGGCAATATCCCGAATCCTTGTCCTTGTGGGACATCCCTGGGTCAGCTTATAAATCAAAATAAGTAATGTTTTTGAAAATGTAAAAATGCAGAAAGTTTTTATGTTATGGGTAAGTTTAGTTGTCACGATGCCCGTGATGACCACCAGAGGGCACTCCACCCCCGACAATCCACACGCTATCACAGACTCCATCCCCCATAATCCTTTGCCCAGACTAATCAGCCATGATTACATCCACCTTTGTGTCATTACCTTGTTTAGTTCACCCTATATAAGCCTGGTTTTCTCATTCATTCCCTGCAAAGTCTTGTTTAGTGTAATTTTGAACATTCTCCTGGTTTTCTGTATCTTTTAGTTTGCGATCTTCTGTCCGGTTTTCTTGGTTTCCTCTGTTTTTGCATGCGACTCTGTTATTGTTTGGACAGGTTACACCCGGTGTTTATGACTTTGCCTGTTTTTGACTACGGTTGTGGATTACCCTCTCATTAAATCTGCATTTGGATCCTCAGTCTTTGTCTCGGAGCAGTTTTGTTACATTAGTATAAGTGGAGAGAATATACAGTTAGGACAGTATACAAATAATTTAATTTGTCTCTCTCTCTCTCTGTGTGTGTGTGTGTGTGTGTGTAGTATGGCTCTACGCGGACACTGGCGCTCGTGCTGTCCCAGAGTTTGGCTCAGAATCTTGGCATTCAGTGGGATACAACGTCAATAAAAAGTACACACTCTTTCTCATAATCTTGCTCAATTTTTTATTGCTTTTTAGATTACATAACAAAGCTGACATTATATGGCAGCACAAACTTGCTCTGATACTGAGATATCACATTGTGCATTAACTCGCTGTGTGTGTGTACTGTTTTATCAGATGATTGTGGGTGCATGAACTCCTGGCTTGGCTGCATCATGGAGGACAATGGGTGAGATACTCCACACAAACACATGTTGTGATATATGACAAGTCTTCATAATCAATATACAATGTACTCATTAAACTCCTGTGATATGTTTTGATCATTTAGACAGCCGTTTAGTTCTGACATTACTTTATAAACACTGGCACTGTCATGACCTACACACAAACACCATCAAAACATACAATAATTCAACAATCAAAGTGCCCCTATTATGCTATTTTTAAGGCTCTTAATTTTGTTTTGGAGTGTCCTGCAACTGGTTTTAATTTTAAGTCAAGACACTTTTTTTCATAATACACATTTCTGTTTTATAACTGTGTAAAACAGTTTGATAAAGGATTCAGTCTCTCTAAACCCCTCCTTTCAAAGAGTCTGCTCTGATTGGTCAGATGACCCAGTCTGTTGTGATTGGTCTACTCTGCTCTGATTGGTCAGATGGCCCAGTCTGTTGTGATTGGTCTACTCTGCTCTGATTGGTCAGATGACCCAGTCTATTGTGATTGGTCTACTCTGCTCTGATTGGTCAGATGACCCAGTCTGTTGTGATTGGTCTGCTCTGCTCTGATTGGTCAGATGACCCAGTCTATTGTGATTGGTCTGCTCTGCTCTGATTGGTCAGATGACCCAGTCTATTGTGATTGGTCTACTCTGCTCTGATTGGTCAGATGACCCAGTCTATTGTGATTGGTCTACTCTGCTCTGATTGGCCAGATGGCCCAGTCTGTTGTGATGGATCTACTCTGCTCTGATTGGCCAGATGGCCCAGTCTGTTGTGATTGATCTACTCTGCTCTGATTGGTCAGATGACCCAGTCTGTTGTGATTGGTCTGCTCTGCTCTGATTGGTCAGATGACCCAGTCTGTTGTGATTGGTCTGCTCTGCTCTGATTGGTCAGATGACCCAGTCTGTTGTGATTGGTCTGCTCTGCTCTGCTCTGATTGGTCAGATGACCCAGTCTATTGTGATTGGTCTGCTCTGCTCTGATTGGCCAGATGGCCCAGTCTGTTGTGATGGATCTACTCTGCTCTGATTGGCCAGATGGCCCAGTCTGTTGTGATTGATCTACTCTGCTCTGATTGGTCAGATGACCCAGTCTGTTGTGATTGGTCTGCTCTGCTCTGATTGGTCAGATGACCCAGTCTGTTGTGATTGGTCTGCTCTGCTCTGATTGGTCAGATGACCCAGTCTGTTGTGATTGGTCTACTCTGCTCTGATTGGCCAGATGGCCCAGTCTGTTGTGATTGATCTACTCTGCTCTGATTGGTCAGATGACCCAGTCTGTTGTGATTGGTCTACTCTGCTCTGATTGGTTAGATGACCCAGTCTGTTGTGATTGGTCTACTCTGCTCTGATTGGCCAGATGGCCCAGTCTGTTGTGATGGATCTACTCTGCTCTGATTGGCCAGATGACCCAGTCTGTTGTGATTGGTCTGCTCTGCTCTGATTGGTCAGATGACCCAGTCTGTTGTGATTGGTCTACTCTGCTCTGATTGGCCAGATGGCCCAGTCTGTTGTGATTGATCTACTCTGCTCTGATTGGTCAGATGACCCAGTCTATTGTGATTGGTCTGCTCTGCTCTGATTGGTCAGATGACCCAGTCTGTTGTGATTGGTCTGCTCTGCTCTGATTGGTCAGATGACCCAGTCTATTGTGATTGGTCTACTCTACTCTGATTGGTCAGATGACCCAGTCTATTGTGATTGGTCTACTCTGCTCTGATTGGTCAGATGACCCAGTCTGTTGTGATTGGTCTACTCTGCTCTGATTGGTCAGATGACCCAGTCTATTGTAATTGGTCTGCTCTGCTCTGATTGGTCAGATGACCCAGTCTATTGTGATTGGTCTACTCTGCTCTGATTGGTCAGATGACCCAGTCTATTGTGATTGGTCTACTCTGCTCTGATTGGCCAGATGGCCCAGTCTGTTGTGATGGATCTACTCTGCTCTGATTGGCCAGATGGCCCAGTCTGTTGTGATTGATCTACTCTGCTCTGATTGGTCAGATGACCCAGTCTGTTGTGATTGGTCTGCTCTGCTCTGATTGGTCAGATGACCCAGTCTGTTGTGATTGGTCTGCTCTGCTCTGATTGGTCAGATGACCCAGTCTGTTGTGATTGGTCTGCTCTGCTCTGATTGGTCAGATGACCCAGTCTATTGTGATTGGTCTGCTCTGCTCTGATTGGCCAGATGGCCCAGTCTGTTGTGATGGATCTACTCTGCTCTGATTGGCCAGATGGCCCAGTCTGTTGTGATTGATCTACTCTGCTCTGATTGGTCAGATGACCCAGTCTGTTGTGATTGGTCTGCTCTGCTCTGATTGGTCAGATGACCCAGTCTGTTGTGATTGGTCTGCTCTGCTCTGATTGGTCAGATGACCCAGTCTGTTGTGATTGGTCTACTCTGCTCTGATTGGCCAGATGGCCCAGTCTGTTGTGATTGATCTACTCTGCTCTGATTGGTCAGATGACCCAGTCTGTTGTGATTGGTCTACTCTGCTCTGATTGGTTAGATGACCCAGTCTGTTGTGATTGGTCTACTCTGCTCTGATTGGCCAGATGGCCCAGTCTGTTGTGATTGATCTACTCTGCTCTGATTGGTCAGATGACCCAGTCTGTTGTGATTGGTCTACTCTGCTCTGATTGGTCAGATGACCCAGTCTGTTGTGATTGGTCTACTCTGCTCTGATTGGCCAGATGGCCCAGTCTGTTGTGATTGATCTACTCTGCTCTGATTGGTCAGATGACCCAGTCTGTTGTGATTGGTCTGCTCTGCTCTGATTGGTTAGATGACCCAGTCTGTTGTGATTGGTCTACTCTGCTCTGATTGGTTAGATGACCCAGTCTGTTGTGATTGGTTTACTCTGCTCTGATTGGTCAGATGGCCCAGTCTGTTGTGATTGGTCTACTCTGCTCTGATTGGTCAGATGGCCCAGTCTGTTGTGATTGGTCTACTCTGCTCTGATTGGCCAGATGGCCCAGTCTGTTGTGATTGATCTACTCTGCTCTGATTGGTCAGATGACCCAGTCTGTTGTGATTGGTCTACTCTGCTCTGATTGGTCAGATGACCCAGTCTGTTGTGATTGGTCTACTCTGCTCTGATTGGCCAGATGGCCCAGTCTGTTGTGATTGATCTACTCTGCTCTGATTGGTCAGATGACCCAGTCTGTTGTGATTGGTCTGCTCTGCTCTGATTGGTTAGATGACCCAGTCTGTTGTGATTGGTCTACTCTGCTCTGATTGGTTAGATGACCCAGTCTGTTGTGATTGGTTTACTCTGCTCTGATTGGTCAGATGGCCCAGTCTGTTGTGATTGGTCTACTCTGCTCTGATTGGTCAGATGGCCCAGTCTGTTGTGATTGGTCTACTCTGCTCTGATTGGTCAGATGGCCCAGTCTGTTGTTATTGGTTGACTGCTTCGTGTCGGAAATCATGCGCCCATCCTAATTTCAGCTCTTGATACACAGTAACGATGTGCAAGGACCCTTTAAATCTTTAAAACTTTAAAGCCCTTTCTCATTCACCCACAGGTATATCACAAACTGCATGAAAGGTTGTATTCGAAAAGCATAATAGGGCACTTTAAGACATACACCCATTAATATCAACTCACCTGTTACCACACATGCACACAAGCTATAAAAACACACAATTATTGTTATTGTGTATATATAATAAATTCAATTATTTCCTATTCATTTAATAAATGTTTTCAAATAACATGCATCTCAATGGGTCTGTCAGTGTGAGTAAATTGTTGCAAACCCGTTCTTCATCTCTTCCTCTCTGCTCAGGATTCAGCTCACACGGATCTTCTCTAAGTGCAGCATCACTGGTTTTAAAGAGTTCCTGTTGAAGGGAGGGGGATCCTGCCTCTTTAACAAACCCACCAAGGTCAGGCATCATTAACATCATCAGAATGTATCCAAAAATAAGAAACAGCATGAGAAAGTATGAGGAGACAGACCGCCCCACTTTTCATTTAAATATGTCCAGGTCATCTCATCTGTGACATGCTGCGCATTACCACAGAAATTGTTTTCTGTAATAACACATCTCTCGGTTTGTATAAACAAATGAATATGATGTTTATATGGTGAGGTATTCCAGAGATGTTAAAGCAGAAACTGTATTAAAAGTTTAAAAGCCAACGTTCTTTCACTCTTCCATTTGTCCTGTTGTTGACAGACTCAAGCGCATGGGGTGTCAGAAACTAAACTATAGCATCTGTATTCCGTACCACTGTAGACAGCGTCAGGCATTATAATGGCTTCTGTTTGCTTTTGACTGCGAAGCGACACTCGCAACTACGTCAACTTATTCTACTTACCTGTGTCCTAACACCTAACCTAACAGTCTACTGATACTAGGGATGGGCATTTTTCTAAAATATTGCATAAAAATCGAATATTCATTTATTCAAATGACGTTTAACGAAAAAGACGTTATTTATTAAGTTTAAGGTTAAATAACGTTTTTGACACCATTTCTGAACAAGCTTATGATTAGGCAATATACACAACAAGCTTTAAATATATCTTACGGTTTTCTTTTAGTTGAAAACATTAAACAATATGAGTAAACAACAAATATAAAGAACAAAAGCATTTAAGCTCAAGCAGGCTAACAGAAAAAAAAAAAACGCTAATAAAGCAGGTCACGCCAGTTATCGTACAGGCCGAGTCAGAATATGGTTATGTTTATATTGTTTCACGTTCATGTTCAGAGAACAATAATATCCACATGCTCAAGTGAGGAAACATGCGGCAGAGACGAAGATAACGGTGTTCTAAGCGAAGTTTCTAACAGCACTTTGCGTTTTCTGTTCTTAAACCTGTCTCCCTCAACCAAATTTAAAGGAAACATATGTTTAAAAATTATTTAGCTATAAGATAAGTTATCATCTGGGATATACCTGCAGTCGTGATGCAGTGACGGACAGCTGTCTTTCCTCAGTCGACTGGTGTTTGGATTTCATGTGATTTCTCATGGTGGTGATATAATATTATGATACCTCAGATTCATTCATTAATTTGATCAAAAGTAATTCCATTTTGTAAGATATTTTAGTAAGATCATTTTCATCTGAGTAGCCAAATTCCAAACTTCGTGCGGCAGACGACAACATTATGTGATCAAATACAAACTTGTTAAACACACTCCACAGCGCCACCCAATGCAATTAATTATAACTGCGAGTTAGTGAGTAACTTAGTAAAATTCGAGTAGTATTTTATTTTTCGAATAATAATTACAGATCGAATATTTGAAAATTCGAATATTCGTGCACATCCCTAACTGATACACTAATTGATAGTTGACACTTGCAACGTAAAGTGTGACCCAGTTTTTAAAAAAAATATATTTTTAAGATTTGAAGTAGCCTAGATTACAAGTGCACTTTCAATTACAATTAAAGAGAAACCCAAAAATGATAAATTCCTCCATTATCTGCTCATCCTCGTGTCGTTTGCATGTATGTCCTGCAGCTGTTTGAAGAGACAGAGTGTGGAAATGGATATGTAGAAGTGGGAGAGGAGTGTGACTGTGGACCAAGAGAAGTGAGTTTATGTGATACTCAGACAGCAGCACATATACGGTAAATTATATAAGCTCACTACAGTGTCACAGCAGTATTCAGCTGTTATATGTGTCTTCTCTCTGTGTGTGTGTGTGTGTGTGTGTGTGTCATAGGAGTGCATTAAAGAGTGCTGTAAGAAGTGTTCTCTGTCTAACGGTGCACACTGCAGTGATGGACCCTGCTGCAATAAAACATGTCTGGTGAGAGTCAGTCACACTGAAAAAAATGATCAGTTGACTTAACTTAAAAAAGTGAGGGAACCCGTTGCCTTAAAATTATTAAAGGGTTAGTTCACCCAAAAATTTAAACTATGTCATTAATGACTCGCCCTCATGTCGTCCCAAGCCCGTAAGACCTCCGTTCATCTTCAGAACACAGTTTAAGATATTTTAGATTTAGTCTAGATTTAGATTGTGTCTTGTGTCTCTCTTTGTCTCAGTTCTACCCGCGAGGCTACACCTGCCGCTATGCGGTGAATGACTGTGATATTTCAGAGACGTGCTCTGGAGACTCAGGCCAGGTCAGTGACATATCAGCACGACTCCAAACACATACGACAGTCTGATTATGCTTGTCTTTATTGAACCTTTCTTTGTATCTGTGTGTGTGTGTGTGTGTGTTCAGTGCCCTCCCAATCTACACAAGCAGGACGGTTACTTCTGCTCTCTCGAACAGGTACACACACCACAAAAACTGCTACTCTACTGAAACAGGGTTATTTATTAGCGGTTGGCCAATGAGGGTTTTTTATTTACAGTCCCCTTGTAGTCAATAATGTATCCTTTAAAACTCATCTTTGATCACTAAAATGACATATTTAAATGTTTTTTCCATGGAAAAAATATGCCTTCATCAATTCTTCAAATCGCTTGAATGTAACTCGACACCCTTGCCTCATTTATTATATGTGGTTTCTATGAATATGCAAATGAGCCCCGCCTCCACTCACTCACTCCGCTCAGAGATCCACTGGTTGACGATCACACGTTGATCTGATTGGTTACGAGGTCGTTTGTGACGTCAGAAACACCAGCGATTTCAACCCGTGTTTTTGAGACTGTCTTTGGTTCACTGCAGTTTTAAGCAGAAAATACTCAGCAATGCTGTCGACTTATGAACTTACACATGGTTTGTCTTAAAGCGTATTAAAAACACCACATACACATATAAACAACTGCATTTTCACCACAGGGGGACTTTATATGGCCAGTGACAGTATCAAGAAAGCAGGGTAGGGAATGACCAGTCTGGAATTTGTTGTAATCTTAAAGAGCTTCTGATATAAATGTCTTTACAAAACTCATTTTAATTAAGATTTTTAAATGGCCTGATATATTAGATAAAAGGAAACAGAGTTTCCATGTATGTAGGATTTTTGTTTTTTACATCATACACCTATTTCCACTTGTGTAATTTCATAGCTTGTTCTATTATAATTATATTGGTAATGTTAAAGTTGAAATTTATCAAATGAATAAGTTAATGAATGAAATGTAGATAAATAAATAAATTGGATGGTAGTAAAAAAAGTATTACAAATAAATATAATGGTAGCGAATTGCATTCATTGCATTAAATTGATAATTAGGCTAAATAAAATATTTACAGTTCATTAGGCATTGGAAAGAGTCAGCATATCAATGCTATTGATCTCAAAAAGGCCAGTAATCGTCTGATCAATCTGTTTGATTGATATATGAAGGTGTTTAACTGTTGATTAGTGGGATTGTGTTGTTTTTGCAGGGCCGCTGCTACGCTGGGGAGTGCAAGACGAGAGACAGTCAGTGTAAATATGTGTGGGGTCCACGTGAGTGACCATTACCTGTCAACAGCAAGATGATGATGATGATGCTCTGTCGTTTTTGGTCATACAGATAAGAGAAATGCAAACTGTTAAGGGTCTACTTTTATTTTTGTAAACTCACAATAACAACAAAACGTTGTGCTTTTGTAAAATAATGGCGCTTTCTGTCGATACGGTCTCAGTGAACTTGAGCGCATGACATAAATGAACTGAAACTCAGAGTATACTCAGCTTTGTTGACTTGAGCTCTGCAGCCGGAAACACAGAAAACATCATCAATAAATTATTAAAATGTTAAACAGTCTCAGTTTTTTTCACAACACATTCATAATCATTACTTTTACCGGTGCGCTATATGTGTGCATTTGTGCCCTGATTAGGCTATATGTATTTTATAGGCAATTAAAGGCACATTATTATGATTAATGGCTTATTAATATAAACGCGCGATTAGGCGACTGATGACTTGAATGGTGGATACTGTGGTGTAGATCTACATACAGTAAACTACCCTAAGTCAAACTAGCTTATCTATACTGAAGTTTATTTTATTTTTTCCCGTGTTTCTCTCCTTTTTGTTTGTTTTCATACAGAGGCTGCGAGTTCTGAGAAGTTCTGCTATGAGAAGCTGAACACAGAGGGCTCAGAGAAGGGCAACTGTGGTCAAGATGGAGACAAATGGATCCAGTGCAGTAAGCAGTGAGTTCAAAACCATTCAACCATTGTGGGAGGTCGCTTACTGGCCAAAGACTGAAGATCCACTTCTCTCTGGGATATTCTGATCTACAAATGGCTCGGGTGTTTTATTAGCCTGGATGCCAGCCAAACTTAGCCCCGCCCACAACATTTGAGGATGGGAAGTTCGGTCTGGACTTGATCCGTTGTGAAGCAAGTATGCCCGAACCAAAGCTGTTCGGACCAATCAAATTGTCAGGGCGGGCTTTATATGATGATGGACAGATGATCAACCGTAACGTAATCATCCACGTCACCAAAGAGCGCTTGGGTTGAATTCGTTTACAACAAAGATGGAGAATTTAGATGTGTAGATTCAGCCATCGCGTCTGTTATAGCAGATGTAGACAGTGCATTTATTTTAAAAGAGGAACAGAGAACCGCGATCAAGGCATTTGTCGATCGGAAAGATGTTTTTGCCGTCCTTCCTACGGGATTCGGTCTATCCAATTGAGTGCAGAGGCATTTTCTTCCTGGTTGGGTTGAAACGCCCCATAATCACAGCCCAATGGAGCCGTCTCAGACTCACACTCTGACTAGCATCTGAGTATGACGACGTCAGGCTAGTGTTTTATTGTCCACCGGGAGAACAACGTGCTTGCTTAGACGAGAAATAGCACAAACCTGCTCAACAAGCTGCATGATGTGAACTGTAATTAATGTCTCAAAAATACTTTGTAAAATATATTTAGCTTCTTTCCCATATCTCTCACACTTTTAGGGCTGAGATTTGTTGGTAAATTTGAATATGCACATACAAAGAAAAAAAAATGTATTCAAACTCAACAGTCCTCTGCAATGGCAACACACACCATGCATTGTTTCATGTGTTGTTGGTGTGAATTGTAGTGTTATGTTCTTACAGTAGTGTCGCTGTGATCTCTATATTTGCAGTGATGTGTTTTGCGGGTATCTGCTGTGCACTAACATGGGCCGAATCCCACGGATAGGAATTATGAAAGGAGAAGTCACTCCCACAAACTTCAACCATCAGGGCAGAGTGATCGACTGCAGGTGAGAAGCTCAGAGGCAAATGCATGATCAATACGTTTTGAATCTATTTCAGAGCCAATTGCAATTTATCACAGTATTCATTACTGAGATTATGCCGCCAATATCAGAACACTCTCATCTGAACACACACACTGTTTTCTCAGCGGTGGCCACGTCTTGCTGGATGATCAGACTGATCACGGTTATGTGGAGGATGGGACTCCATGTGGTCCGTCAATGATGTGTCTGGACAGGAAGTGTCTCTCTATCCAGGATCTGAACCTGAGCTCCTGTCCCAGCGGACACAACGGACACATCTGTTCCAGTCATGGGGTGAGAACTATCCCGAATACACACTGAATACATGCCATGCTGAGGTTTACTGATGTACATTTTCCAAATTCCATTTCTCATTATGCTTAGAAAGTAATACTTGGAAATAATTAATGTGATTTGTATTTTATGCATTGTTTTGGCGATTTTAAATGTAAACAGGTGTGCAATAATGAGGCGGCTTGTACATGTGACACAACGTGGGCGGGGACAGACTGTAGCATGCCTGACCCTCCAAAAGAGCCGGCCCCTAGTGAAGATGAGGAACCCAAAGGTGTGTTGCTTTGCTCCTACACAAACACATATGCTTACACATACATACTTGAGGGGGTGTGCATAAGACTGACATGACACTTTTATAATCATGACATGACACATGTCATGAATATGAAGGAGGTTTTATGCATGTTTATGACAACTGTCATTAAGTGTCATTCGCTCAATTATGACATTTTTAATGCAAATATGAGATTGTTTGAGATGTCTTTGTTATGACACCTTGACATAAACCAATACATCATAACCTGTCAGTGTCTTGGTAATGACAACTTGACATTACCAAGACAACACAACCTGTCATAAACATGACATAGCAGATTAATGATCAAACTTAAGAAACCACTTAGCTTTATGGGTTAACATTACATTAAACTGTCAGGTTGGTTTTGACATTGGCTGTCATGAGGCCATTATAACATTTTAATGACAAATTCAATGTGTACCACTGTAGTTGAGATCACGAAAAATATTCATGACACAGTTATAATGGCCTCATGACAGCCAATGTCAACACCAACCACCTGACAGTTTAATGTAATGTTAACCCATAAAGCTAAGTGGTTTCTTAAGTTTGATAATCAATCTGCTATGTCATGTTTATGACATATTTATGACAATTTATGTTGTCTTTGTAATGTCAAGTTGTCATTACCAAGACACTGACAGGTTATGATGTATTGGTTTATGTCAAGTTGTCATAACAAAGACATCTCAAACCATGTCATATTATTTGCATTCAAAATGTCATAATTGAGCGAATGACACTTAATGACAGTTGTCATAAACATGCATAAAACCTCCTTCATATTCATGACATGTGTCATGTCATGATTATGAAAGTTTCATGTCAGTCTTATGTACACCCCTTCAAGTAAAGTGTTACCAAACAATGGAGCTCATTCATAAAACAGCAGCAGAAGGGATTTCAGTTTAAATAGTTTTTCAGTTTTGAATGGATTCATGATCGACTTACACAGAGATGCGGTATATTTGCGCTTAATGCATGAGGCTCTGAAGTTGGTTTGGTTAGATTTTTTCACTTTAGTTTTAGATTGCACTATCATTTTGGAATGCATCATTCCTGAACAAAAGTGTATATATATATTTTTTAAATCCTACTGAATCTAAACTTTTGAACTATAATGTACTATTATTGTTTTAGTAGAAATAATAATTTTAGTAATTAAGTTGTCTGTCCACTGTAGTGCATATATGCGTTTCAAATATACAAGTTAATACATGACACATTTCCTAAAATCATAATGTAAAAATAGAGACAAGCGCCACCCAGTGGACAGGAAAGATTAAATCAGAGAGAGGGAAACTACATTCTAAGAAAAATCTGTGAAAATAGGGCACATATAAAATTTTCCAAATAATTTTTTCACAGGTGTTTTAACCATATTTCGATTTACGCATTGCATTAAAGTAAATGTCTGTAAATTAACAGATAATATCCTGGCAGAACTATACTAGTACCTTTTTCTGTTTTTCTTCAGTTTTTTTTTTTTTTTCTTACAGTGAAGGCAGAGCCATTACAGGCAAACATAGATATTCTACAGTTTATAGATTTGGGGCCATTAAGATTTTTTTTTTTTAAAGAAATTAATACTTTATTTAAATCATCCTTTCTGAATTAAAGATTTAAAAATCTTCCAGACCCCAAACTTTTGAACAATGATCAGCAGAATGAACAAGCATAAACAGGAAATCCAAAAGGTAATAAGCTTGTTCAGAAATGGTGACAAAAACTTGATGAATAAAATAATAACGTCTTTCTCGTTAAACGTAATTTAAATAAATGAATATTCAAATATTTGTTATTTATGAGCCCAAATATTTGAATACAATATTTTTGAAAAATGCCCATCCCCGAATTAAAATAACAAACCTCAAACATGGCATAAAATGCTGGATCTTTTTAAAACACCATCTGTTTTGCTGGAACAGATATTTTGAGTTCTAGCAAATCAAAGCTCATATCCCATTTCCCTACACCCCAAACAGGTCCTAGTGCCACCAATCTCATCATAGGGTCCATCGCAGGGGCTATCCTGGTGGCAGCTATAGTCCTGGGTGGGACGGGCTGGGGTTTTAAGTAAGCACCAGTCTGCATGTCTCTTCGCTCTAGGCAACACTATACCTGCAGCTTACACTTATATGCTTTGAGTTTCTGCTGCAGATGCTGTACCAGGAGAGAAATGCTCTGCAGATGCCAACGGACTGAACAACTGAGAGCTAGGGCAAATAATCCAGAACTCTGAGCGTTAAAACCTGGTTTAAATTTCACTGCCGCAGAACCTCAAACCAGCTTGTAGGGCCCAGCTGAAATCCTGACCTGCATGTTAAAATGACACACAACTTCAGTTGTCATTCACCAAACTGGCATTCATAACAAAGCTAGGGAGACTGAATCTACATACTGTAGAAAATCCCTTGATTGATGTGGGGAATGGATAGTTTAGAATCAGCTGAAACTAACAGCTTTAAAAGTTTCAGACAACAATTTAATGAATTGTAATAGATGTTCTGTGCAATTAAATGCACAATTCATTTTAGCTACAGTATTCTAATTCTGAATAATTATCAACTGTTTCTACGGACCTCTATGCATAACCCGTCCGCCATATTGAAACAGTCAAAGCCGGTCCATGATACCTTGAGAGCAAGTTGATTGTGAGACTGCAACCTACAGTAGTTATTCACATTTATCATTCATGTTAAAATTCTGCATATGGTAAATAAAAAGGAATATTGGTTAAAGCTCTGATAAGTATTATTGATCACAGAAAACCAAGCCAGATTGCTCTAAGCTTCTAATGAAAGTAGTGAATGCCTCAGGTTACGTATGTAACCCGGTCCCCTGAGAAGGAAACTAGACGGCACATTATGTAGTCCCAGGACGAACTCAGCCATCTTGAACCATGCAAGAGCCGGGACAACAGAGGATGCCTCCCAACAGAAACCTCTTTTGATGGTATGTGGCTAGCTGAGATGGCGGCCACATATACCTTTGGTTTATGCAGGGTCAAAAGTAACTACGGCACTGAACCGGCAGTTGAGTGGGTCTAAGTGGCGCTGTTTGCACCATTATATTAAAAGTTTTCAGATCTCCAGCCTGGGGTGGTAGATTGTCCCTTGCACTTGAGACCGAAAATGTTTCTGAACTGGAATCTCCCATGGAATGCCGTCCAGGAGAGATATCATGTATTTGAGAACCATACTTGAGTCGGCCAGAACAGAGCCACAATGAGAAATGGACTTGGTCTTGGCGCACCCTCGCTAGAACCCCCGGAATTAGAGCCATCAAAGAAAAAAAGAATATAGCTGCGGCCTTGGCCATGTCTGTACTATGAAAGAGGAGCTGGAGGGGTAGAGGGCGAACCAGAGGGGACAGTGGCTCGTCTCCGTGGAGGCAAACAGGTTCACTACCTCTGCCATATGGACTCCACTACTTGTGGATGGAGTCACCATTCCCGGGGCCTCAGCCCCTGCCTCGACAGGATATCTGCCCCCAAGTTTGCATGCTTTCCTGAAAAGGGAATACAAACGCAGACCGCCCTGGTGATTTATGTAAGAGACTACCGATGTGTTGTCTGTGCGGACCAACACATGAAAGCCCCTCAGGAGTGGAATTAAGTGTTTCACGTCCAAAAACACTGCTCTCATATCTAGGTATGTGCCAATTAAGATGAAGGTCCCCCAAATCCCACTGGCTGGACGACCATCGAAAACCGCACCCCATCCTGTGTGAGAGGCGTTGTTAAAGTCTTGGGACTGCAACACGCCCCAAGAGCCTGGCTCTTGTTCAGGAACCGTGACTCCTTCCAAAGTCATAGAGCACGTAGCCCATGACACGTGACCCTTGCAACCCTGAAGGGAAGGGTTTCAGAGGGGGTTCAGAGGATGAAATCCCCTGCTTTTGAGCCAAAACTGAAATGGTCTTTTGTAGTTGGCCTAGTGGAATGATGTTGGCCACTGTCGCCATGAGACCTAACAGGCTCTGAACTTGAAGAACTGAGAGCTCCTGACCTATCTTGATATATTTCATAGCATTTAGAAACAATTCTACATGTGCGAGAGACAGACGTGTCTGTATTGTGGTCAAGTCCCAAACAACCCCAAGGAAAGTGGTTCTCTGAGCTGCAGAAAGCAATCTCAATGTTGCGCCGTCAGCTCTTCCAACTGAGCCAGCATCAGCCAATTGTCTATGTAGTTCAGCACATAGATGCCTTGGAGTCTCAAAGGAGCCAGATGCACCATCCATGCACTTGATAAAGGTGTGTGGGGATAGAGCTAGGCTGAAGGGAAGAACTCAATATTGGTATGCTTCGCCCCCCGAAAGCGAACCTGAGAAACTTCCTATGTTCTGGCAGAATTTCGAGGGAAAGTAGGCATCCTTTAGATTTGTCACAAACCATTCCTCTAACTGGGTTTGCAACACAACTAAACTTTAGGGTGAGCATCTTGAATCTGTATGTCCAAATAGTACGGTTCAAGCCCTTCAAATCTATAATCGGATGCAACCCCCATCCTTTTTTGGCACAATAAAGTACCCACTGTAGAACCATAAGTCCCTCTCTGGAAGGGGTACACTTTCCATGGCCCCTTTTGCCAAGAGAGACTGTAGTTCTTGTTTAATAAAAACTTTCCTGACTCTCCCGACATACCACTATAGCTATAACGCCATTGAATCGAGGTGGACGGAAGGCGAACCGAATCCTGTAAACTTTCCTGAGATGTTTCAGCTACTCACTGAGATATGTTTGTTGGTTGCTGCCAAAAAGTCTTACAGAGGGATACTTTTTTTGATGCCACTGGCCTGCTCGGCTCCCTGAATCAGCGAACTGGCAGGGACCAACCGGGTGGGCCAATTGGTAATATCGCTCTTGAGTGAAGATGGGGCGAATGGCCCGTTGGGGCTTTGAGGAAGGTCTGGCACTTGATGTCTTGGTGTGCATGGATCTTCCCTGGGACGTGATGCTATTGGGGGCCAGGGCCCATGAATGTCAGGACTTTTTCTTTGCCATCCTAGAGGATCCTGTCTCCCCCAGAATGGCTGTGCCTGAGTGAGCTTCCCTGTCCCCTTTGTGAGGGGTTACGTGTCGCCACGTTGTCATTCTGTTTTTCTCTCCCATCACTGGGCCCTGGCCTGGAGCGGCTGGTGGATGGTACCGACTCCTAGATATGGCGAGGGATTCATTCCCTGAACACTGCTGCCAGTTTCCAGCCTCCTGGTATCTGTTGACTATGGTGTTGACAACATCGCCGAACAGGGTAGATTGGGGTGTTCAGGAGGAAAGCCCTGTCTGTTTCCTTAATCCCTGTGAGGTTTAGCCACAGCTAAATGAACCATAGCAGCCATTGAAGGGCCAATGGTGTAGACCATCTGCTTAGATGCACGGAGGGCGAGGTCTGTGGCCCTTCATTGCTCTTTAACTGCATTCTGGGCTAATTCCTCTTCATAATCCAATTCTTTAAGCAGGTCTGCCTGGTAAGCCTGCAAAACTGCCATGGTGTGCAGGGACGCACCAGCCTGACCTGCTGCCGCGTAAGCCTTACCCACAAGGGCCGAAGTGACCCTACAAGGCTTGGTGGCTAAGGCAGGTTACACAGTCATGAAAGTATACTCGAAGTACACTTAAATGACTTTTATTTAAAAAATACTTTTGTGGTAATGTGGTATTTTTAATGAGTATTTCTAAAATTTCAGTCTAAAATGTTGATGTTCCAAGATGGCGGGCGCGTTGGCGTATCTTGAGTAGTCTAATGTGGTATCTAGAATAGATGTCTATGCATACAAAGTTGAGACTGGTCACTAACTTCCTACAATGAGTTTCATGTCCACAATCCGTTTTAAAGGGCTATTTTACCCCAAAATGAAAATCCTGTCATCATTTACTCACCCTCTTGTCGTTCCAAATGTGTGACTTTCTTTCCAGAGTGCTCTTTTCTACTAAATGAAAATTATATATAATTGTATAGTGATTTGATTAGATTACGATCCTTTATCTTATGATTGAGTTGCATCATGCAATTGACATGAAATCAGCCGTAATGTAAAAGTAATTGGAGAGACAATTTGTCTCAAAATTTAAATTTTGGATCATTTGTGCTTGACTAACAAAACATGGAAAAAAATAAATTCATCCAAGTTTGGGGGTTTGTAAATGATGATTGAATTTAAATTTTTGAGTGCACTGTTCCTTTAAGTGAAGAAGTTGTGGGTAAGTAATGGAGGAGTGTGGCGAGACATCATGTTAATCATTGCACTCTCTTTCAGTCTTGTGTAAACTCAACATGAGAGCAGGGTATCAGCCTTAGACATGACACATGCTCTTCACTTCCTGTCTCCTTGCGGAGCTGCTGGCTGGCAAACCCACCTGGTACAGACAGCTCTCACTGGCACTGGTCTGCATGACCACGTCCAGACATGCTGGCATTTCACTCTCGCACACAATTATCCCATCTGCATGGGGCTGTCCAGGAAATGCATCATTTTGGATGGGCGTTCACACTGACAGTGATTCACCTCGTTCGCTGGAGGTTGCCAAATTACAGTAGTGCTAGTAGATGTTTCTACTCGACTGCAGTGTGCGTCAACTGTAGGTGGATCCTCAAACCTCTTCACTCCCATTTACGTGCAGTTTTCATTATTCTGATGAATTGCTAAGAATTATGGTTATTATATTATCGCCATTATTTACAAACCCCAATGCACAGCATAAATGATGAACTTCCATACAGTCAGTGTGTTACTGGCCACTGTTGTAATCTACTCACGTCAAATGCAAAACACATATTTCTGTGGATGTATTGGATTTTTTCGTTGATGGGCCTAAAATGTCTTCATATCAATTCTTTCATTTGTCACAAGCATATGCACACTTTGATCAGAGTGGAATATAGGCCTTTACCATTATAATGTTTTACGTGCCTGTTTATTGCATTTAAAAACAGCAGTAATGTCATCACATCTAGTAAAATATCAGATAATTTGACTAATAATTTGGTTAGCTTATGTCGTAAAAAGGCATATGGTGTGACCAAGAACAATGGTAGTAAAAAAAATAAAAAAAAGATTATTGCAATGTGTGCTCTCACATGTATTCAAAATGTTACACTTTACAATAAGTTAATTGCATTAGCTAATATTAATGAATATTTAATAATTAATAGTTATTAAAAATAAAGATTTTCATTGTTAGTTCAAGTAAACTAATGTAGTGTCACCATTACTTTTTACTGGGTTGCTAGAGCACATTTTAGAGCAATTCAATTTAAAAACTAAATAAAAAACTTATTGAACAGTGTATAAATATATATTTTTACCAAATAAAACCAACATAGATACTTTTCTTAATCTTGGACAAACTGATTTGTCACATCATGTCACTCATGTCACCTCAAATCTTCAACTCTAACTGGTTGCTAAAGGGGTGGTTGAGTATGATTTCACTTTTCTAGCTTTAGTTAGTGTGTAATGTTGCTGTTTGAGCATAAACAACGTCTGCAAAGTTACAACGCTCAAAGTTCAAAACAAAGGGAGATATTTGCTTTTAAAGAAATCATTTTTTTTTTAAGGACTACAACAAACGGCTGGTAGGGACTACACGAGCTTCCTCCCGGGTTAGTGACATCACCAACCCTAAGATTTACATAAATCCCGCCCCCAGAACACGCAGTCCATGTTGAGAAGAGGAAGAGCGGTGGTAGCCGAGCACATTTGTGAGTCAACTCAAACTGTAGCATCCGTCTTTTCACATGCAATAGAAAGTCACTGTGCGTCTCACAACACAACAGTTCCTATACAAGCGATTTATAGATTATCCTAAAAGAATATGCTAATTGAAGATAGTTAACTCCACATCAGCAACATAAATTCATCAACTAACCATTCAGAAACGTCCTGTTGCTTCTACGTGTTGTCACTTCTTCTTGAGTCTCTCCATTTTTGTCATACTCCGTTTAAACATAAAAGGCAGAACAGTTTCTGACATTTGAGTGTGTGTCTGCATGAGGTAATCGGAGCTGCTAACACACACACAAACACACACACACACGCTCTTAAAACCCCGCCCTCTGTGTCGGGAGCAGCAGCTCATTTGCATTTAAAGGGCCAGACACAAAACGGTGCGTTTTTGCTAACCCTCAAAAAATGAACATGCTTAAATATGCTATATAAAATTATCTGTGGGCATTTTGAGCTAAAACTTAAAACACACACACTCTGGGGACATCAGAGATTTATTTTACATCTTGTGAAAAGAGCATTATACCACCCCTTTAAACCCTGTAATTTGCTGTCAGTGTAAACGCCCTGAAGAGCGACACCCTCCACTAGATCACATGAACACTGAGTGTGTCTGTTCTTCCTGAAGCTGTGCATTTCCACTGAAATAGTCCATTGCCAGTCTATAGCTCTGTTTGTCCTTGTCCGCCGACGTGAGGCTAGTTCTCTGTAGCGCACATTGTTCTGCTTCAGTTCCACATTGTGTAAACTGTATACAAATTCATACCTAAACAACACATTTCAGTGACCATGTGCAGATACTAAGTTAAACTATAGAATTGGATTCTTCTGATTTGGATGCTGTGGAGCTGAAACAGAGTCTTGGTTACGATACATTTCTATCTCAATAACAGCAGTGTTTTGTTTCCCAATAACTTTTTCTTCTTTCCTCTTCTTCCAAACAACAAGAAACGTCAAACGGAAAGGATATAATCCAAGTGCTTCTGCCATCTAGAAGGAACGTTCCAATCGCCGGAGCTTCTGTATTCTGGCATTATGAAAATATTATACATAATACAATACATAATTATATAATATAATAAATATACAATACAAACATAATAAAGAACAACAATACCTTAGTTGTGTAGCTCCACCCCCTTTTATAAGCTCCACCCTCTCTCTCTCTCAGCCAATTTATTGACATATCCCACTCTCCCCCAACAGCCAATCAGATCATTCTTACATTACAGAAGCATGACATCACAACGGCCTTGCCTTGGCACCTCTTTGGAGGTTTTGCATGGCTAATGCCCATATTCAGCAGAATACACCATAATGACCTTTGAAGAACATAACTGTTGTCAATACGACCTCAGACCCCCATCATTTCTTGATTGTTTATTTGACAGAAGTAATTGATAGCTGCATGGCTTAGCCTTAGAGAGACACGTTGAGCAGAATTATGGGATGGACTTGATTCTACATATAAGTGGCCAGAGAAATCTATAGGAGTAGTTCATAGAAAAGTAAAAATTCTGTCATTATTTAGTCACCTTCATGTTGTTCCAAAACTGTGTGCCTTTCTCTCTTCAGTGTGGCACTAAAAAAGATGTCAAGCAGAATATATTGGCAACTCTTTGTATACTGTGAAAGTGAATGGCAACAAGCTCTAATAAGGTTAAAATAGCACAGTGAAAGTAACATAGTGAACTCTGGCACAAGGCACGGCAGAACCACACGTTTACATTGAAGACATCAGACTGACAAAGAACTGAACTGAGCGGAGGGTGTAAATAGACCAAACACTGGAGATAAAGACACAAGGGTACATGATGACAGAATTTTCTTTTTTGGGTGAATTATCCCTTTAGATTGAATAACATCATTTTTTTTTTTTAATAATTTTGCTCTTTCTAATCCATTATTATTATTATTATTATTTTACGGAGCACGTTTAGTGCCCATTTTTAGGAATGTTCTTGACTAAATTGTTATTGTTTTTTTTTTTTTTTTGTGAACATTAAATGTTAATATAAGTGAAAGTTGATTTCATATAAATCCTATACATTTAATAGTGTGTAAGTTGTGTGTTATTGATGGTGTTTCGCTCTGAGATGGGCTGTGCCGCAGAATGTAACTGATCTATAGATGCTGTACGTCACCGTCCACTGTGAATGAGGTGATTCGAAGCCAAAGATCTAAAGGGGAAAAAAAGTGGGTTTCCGATGTAATACACAGCACTTTAAAGTGATATTTTCCACATGCTGGGGCGAGGTATTATTATGGGAACTGATCACCTGAAATTAGGGATGCACCGATACGATACCAGCATCGATACTGCGCTCGTGCAGCTACTCGTATACTCATAAAAATGCAGCGTGTGTAGTACAGTGTTTGTGTCTTATTTATATAGTTTATTTATATAGCACATTTCATACACTATGGCAATTCAAAGTGCTTTGCATAGAAAATAAACACAAAATAAAAGCACTTTATTTGATTTTTATTCAAATAAAATTGAATTAAAGTAGTAAAATGATGATAGATTGAATAAACATCTCATCTGGCTAAACACTGGTGTATCTTATTTTGCATATAGTTTTATAACACTTACTCTGTGTCTGTAGTGTTTATTCGGCGCGCCTAAAGAGGTCTATTGGACGTCTCCGACGGACCCGATTTTTCCCTAAAATCGGAAAGGAGGAGCTCTTGGACTGACTCACGGGGTAACCTCGGGTTCACTGCCTCATCAGTCCAAACCCCAAAACCCAGTTGTTGAACCTCGAGTCTAATCACATCAAACTCGCTCCTCCACCGCAGACCCAGGCCATCAGCATCGTTTCACCTCTCAATTTCTCCAATGAAGTGATTTATGTTTCTCTATTACCCAATTCTCAGTGCCATTTGAGTTCAGTTCAGAATCAAAAGTAAGAATACAGTGCAATCAGTCGGACGTACAGTGGAGTGAGTATAACGAGATAAACTGGTAAATCACTGGTGTATCATATTTTGTACAGCTGTGTGTTATACTGTGAGATTATCTCATGTGGATTGTAGTGTGTCTGTGGTACTTAACATGATAAGTTCTAATATGATCTATGAGAAATACTAAGATAACTCATAATTAATATGAACGTATATGAAAAGTTACAAATGCAGTGAAAATACAGGTATCGGCAAGTACCAAAAGTAAAAGTATCGGTATTGGTATCGGACTCGTTCTGGAATGGTTCTGTAAAAAGTGGTATCGGTGCATTCCTACCCGAAATACATGCAATAACCCTGATCAGTTCTTTAAATATACCTTGTTTCATCTGCTTAACCTAATTGTAATTGTACACCCAATCTGTTGGTCAAGACATATTATTCAGACCTTATTATATGGCCTTTCTCGTCCATCTCCCTCAGCTGTCAGTGCTGCTAACTCTACTGGAAATGATTGCTTTGCTGCATGAATTCACTATAGTGGGCTTATTACTCCGCAAGTATGAAGAACGAGTGCCCAACCCCATAGCAATATGTATATTATATACAGAAACTGCTGTGCTATTTGTGCATGTCAGCTACAAAACTTTTATTTACTGTACTATGCAAAAGAATTTGATGCACAAAGTGAAGAGTTAAAACGAATCGGTTACCTAACGTAACCTCGGTTCTCTCTAGAAGAGGGAACGAGTATTGCGTAAGCTAGCTTACGCTACGGGAAAGATTCATCTTTGCTGAGATATTGAAGCCAAAAATTATTTCATAATTTGTATCCATACACAACGCAGTTCCTCTGCGGCAGACCTAGAGCGGGCTAGCTAGCAGCTCATTGGTTCGCTCAGAGAGAACTGCTTAAGCCAATGGGAGAGCGGAACTGAACCCGCTTCCAATGAGAGGCGCCCGCGCGCTCATTGCGTCATGGCCCGCCAGCGTGGCCGTGGGGTATATAACAGTCTCTCCCAGGCTTATATGTTGATTTATTTCAGCGTGAAGCGAAACGCTAGTAGCGCAAGCACGGCCGGGAACGCAATACTCGTTCCCTCTTCTAGAGAGAACCGAGGTTACGTTAGGTAACCGATTCGTTCTCTTACGAGAGGTTCTCTCGTATTGCGTAAGCTAGCTTACGCTACGGGAACACCTGGTCAACGCCGTGCGCGCTATGAAACCACACATGAAATCCCAGGGATCTACCGGGGGATTTTTAACATGGAGTGAATGTACTATGAGGCCGGCAGAGCGGGCACATGAAAAGTACACATAAGCATGTATGGGGCCAGCAGAGCGGGCACATGAAAATAAAAGCATTTAAGGAGAGCACAAGGGGCGAACCGGTTGTGAGGGACTCTCAGAAATGCAGCTTCTTAGAGAGCTGTCGTTAGACAGCTAGTAATTTTGCCTGCAAGGCGGGGACTTCCAAGTTGTAAAATCTGACAAACGTGGACGGGGAGGCCCATCCCGCGGCCACACAGATGTCATGAATGGAAATTCCACAGGACCATGCCCACGATGAGGCCATGCCTCTAGTGGAGTGCGCCCTGATGCCCAGAGGGCAGGGCAGGCATTTAGATGTGTAAGCAGAGGCAATCGCGTCCACTATCCATCTAGACAGTGTCTGTTTAGAGGCGGCCAGACCTTTGGTGCGCCCCCCAAACGACACGAAAAGCTGCTCAGCGCGTCTGAACGCGGCAGCGCGCGTCGTGTACAATCTCAGAGCCCGCACCGGGCAGAGGAGATTGGCGTCGCGCTCGCTATCGGATGCAGGCAGAGCCGATAGGGAGATAATCTGCGCCCTGAACGGGGTACCAATCGCTTTCGGGACATAGCCATGCCTAGGTTTGAGAATGACAACCGAGTCATTCGGCCCAAACTCAAGACACGCGGCGCTGGATGAGAGCGCGTGCAGATCCCCTACGCGTTTTACTGAGGACAGAGCCGTCAGGAAAACGGTTTTGAGCGAGAGGTATTTTAGGTCCACAGACTCGAGCGGTTCGAACGGGGGTGCTTTCATAGCTTCGAGGACTATAGAAAGATCCCAAATAGGAACCGACGGGGGCCGCGGAGGGTTCATCCTCTTAGCTCCCCTGAGGAAGCGGATGACTAACTCGTCTTTGCCCAGGGACTGAGCGCGTCGGGGTTCAGCGAACGCTGCGACGGCTGCCACGTAAACCTTGAGAGTGGAGGGGGACCTGCCCTTGTCCAGCATCTCTTGAAGGAACATTAGCAAAGACGGCACCTCGCATGACCGTGGGTCCAGCTGTTTTTCGGTGCACCATTTTGAGAACACAGACCATTTAGACGCATAGAGCCTTCTCGTGGAAGGTGCTCTAGCCTGTATGATAGTGTTTCTTACTCCCTCTGGCAAATCGACGAATAGTTGTTGATCACCCATGCATGTAGCGCCCAGCGCCGTGGATGGGGGTGCCAGATCGTGCCGCGAGCTTGAGAGAGGAGATCTGCTCTGACTGGGATGGGCCACGGGGCTGTCTGAGACAGCTGCGTGAGCTCCGGAACCCAATTCTGACTCTCCAAACGCGGGGCTATGAGGAGCACCGAGTGGCGTGCGTCCCTGATCCTCTGAATTACCTGTGGTAACAGAGCGATCGGAGGGAATGCATAGAGCGGGCGGCGAGGCCATTCCTGGGCTAGCGCGTCCTCGCTCCTCGAAAAATATATTGGGCAGTGAGCGTTCTCTTCTGACGCGAAGAGGTCTACTTCTGCTCTGCCGAATAGCCGCCACAGTAGTTGGACCGTTTGTGCGTTCAGGGACCATTCTCCTGTGGAGATGAGGTTCCTGGACAGTATGTCTGGACCGTCGTTCAGATGGCCCGGCACATGCGTCGCTCTGAGCAAGAGCAGGCGGCTCTGAGACCAAACTAGAATGCGGTGTGCCAGTAGACAGAGATTTCTGGATCTGACACCGCCCTGACGGTTGAGATAGGAGACCACCGCCCTGTTGTCCGAACGGATCAGGACGTGGTGTCCCCGAATGAGCGAGAGAAAGCGCGAGAGCGCGTTCTCGACCGCAAGCATTTCCAGACAGTTTATGTGTAAAGGGCTTTCCTGAGTCGACCAGTGGCCGAAGGCCGGTGAGCCCTCGCAGACTGCACCCCAACCCGTGTTGGATGCATCTGTCGAGATGACCTTTCGGCAGGAATAGGTCCCCATCGTGACGCCCTGGCGAAACCATTCTGCTACTGTCCATGGCTGCAGCGCCGTGAGACATGTCTGCGTAACCTTGATCAGCTGGCGGCCCGTGTTCCACGCGCGGTGGGGTACACGGCTGTTTAACCAGAGCTGAAGCGGGCGCATGTGCAGAAGACCCAGCTGAAGTACAGCGGAGGCTGAGGCCATGTAACCCAGCATCCTCTGAAAAGCTTTCAGAGGAGTGCGGGCGTCCATCTGAAACGAGGCGGCTAGACGCTAAACACTGCGCGCGCGCTGTGTAGACAGGCGAGCCGTCATCGTGACCGAGTTCAAATCTATTCCTAGGAAGGAAATCGATTGACTGGGGAGAAGGGAGCTCTTTGACCAGTTGACAGAGAGACCCAGCGCTTCCAGATGGTTGAGGAGAACTGCGCGGTGCGACAGAAGCTCCGTCTGTGATTGGGCCAAAATCAGCCAGTCGTCCAGATAATTCAGAATGCGCAGCCCCTGGCTTCGCAGGGGGGCGAGCGCCGCGTCCATGCACTTCGTGAATGTACGGGGCGCCAGAGATAAGCCGAACGGGAGAACGGCATATTGATAAACAAGACCCTCGAAGGCGAAACGTAAGAATGGCCTGTGACGGGGATTTATCTGGATCTGAAAATAGGCGTCTTTCAGGTCTAGAGAGATGAACCAGTCCCCCTGGCGCACCTGCGCGAGGAGTTTCCTGGTAGTGAGCATCTTGAACGGTCTCTTCATGAGCGCTTTGTTCAAAGACCTGAGATCTAAAATCGGTCTGAGGCCGCCGTCTTTCTTGGGAACCAGAAAATAACGGCCGTAAAACCCCGACTCGGTCATAGATGGCGGGACTCTCTCTATAGCGCCCTTTTGCAACAGCGTCGCAATTTCTGAGCGGAGCGTGCCGGCGGCCAGCGGGCTGACAGTAGATTCGAGCTGCGCACGAGGCGGGCGGCGGCGAAACTGCAGCAGATAGCCGTTCTTTATAATGCTTAACACCCACGGGGAAATGCCTGGAATGGCTTCCCACGCTTTGGAGCATGCGGCTAGTGGCCGAATGGCTATATTGCCCTGATTGCTGCACATAGCGGGCTGGACACAGTGTGTGGGCACGCTTTGAATGTGTGTGGCAACGGGACTTGCACTCAGAGAGGAGTCTATGGGCCGTGCAACAGAGCGAGCAGAGAGGGGACACGCGCACGAGCTCGTGGGCGTGTTTATGTTCTCTGAATCTAGAGCGGGCTCTGCCCGTTTCATGTGATGGGGCTCTGATAGAGACACGGGATATGTTATGCTTGTGTGTATCGGTGAGCACATGATTGTGGGCACTTTTTGTACACAACTGGCAAATTTTCTCTTTTTGAGATTTCTCTGGGTAGCCATAAAAACGGCTTTTTGACGCTCGCAAGCGGGCTGGGACACCGGCTTGTTTGTGGCGGTCAACACTACAGCAGTCGGCGAAATAACGGGGACTGGCAGAGGGCGAAGCTTTGACGGCGGTCCGGCCGCAGCGGGAGAGCACCGTCGTTTTCTTGACTTTGCTAGGCAGACTTCTGATGATCAGGCTTCAGCGTGATCTTAGTTCGCGGGCCTCGTGGGGGCGGCGGTCTGCGGCGGCTGTCAGAGCGAGAGCGAGGGCGGGCGCCCTGTCTGCGCTGGGCTGTTTGAGTCTGCGGAGGGGGGCGCTGTGGCGGAGCTCTGGCGGGAGGCTCGCGAGAGCGGCCCGCGGAAGAGCTAGCGCGGCGTGGCAGAAACAAATTCATCGCCTGAGTAGCTTTCTGTACCTCCGAGAAGCGATCGACGATGCCCGTGACAGCGGATCCAAACAGGCCCGTCGGGGAGAGGGGCGCGTTGAGAAACGCGGCGCGCTCAGAGTCTCCCATGTCGGCGAGCGTGAGCCATAGGTGTCTCTCGGCAACACACAGGCCGGCTCATCTCCCCAGAGCTTGTGCGGCGGCTTTAGTGGTGCGAAGGGCGAGGTCCGTAGCACTTCTCAGATCCGTGACAGCGGGGGCGGGGTTCCTACCGCCTTCGGCACATTCACGGAGAATATCGCTCTGAAGAACTTGGAGGACAGACATCGAGTGAAGCGCGGCGGCGGCCTGACCGGCGGCGGCGTATGCGCGAGCGTGAAAACTCGAGGTCGCTCTGCACGCTTTTGAAGGAAGCGTGGGTGAAGAACGCCATCTAGCAGAGGGCGGGCAGAGGTGCGCGGCGAGCAGGAGTCCTTCTCCTCCGCAGCGTCATCGGAAGCAACAGAGCGGCCACTCGGCGGCAACTGTATGTCCGGCAGGGGCGGGGAGGGAGAGCGGGAAGCGGGAGGCGGCGGCGGCGGCCCGCATGTTTCCGCTGGTGGCTCCGGCGGCCTCTGTGAGCGGCGTTTCTTCTTCCGCGGCGAAGAGACAGGCGGCGCGGGAGCGGATTTCACTGCCAGAAGTCGTGCCCGCAGGGACGATAACGGCAGGCTTTCGCAGAAGTCGCAACCTCCATCCGCGAGGGCGAGTTCTGCATGCTCGAGTCCCAGGCAGAGAGCGCAGATGACATGGCGGTCTCCGTCCTCGAGACGAGCGCGGCAGGAGCCGCAGGAAAAACGAGGCATCTTTAGAAAGACGCTCGGCTCTTTCAGATATAGTAAGAGAAAAAGGATACAGTCGTCGGATGGCTTAGCTTGCAGGGCGGCTGAAGGTGGCGAAGACGGCCGGCTTCTTCAGGGTCCGTGAGCTCGCTAGTGGTGCCTTCTCGACGGCGACGGCTTTTTCCCAGAACACAGCAGAAGCGTGCAGCTTGCTGAAGATGAAATGAATCAACATATAAGCCTGGGAGAGACTGTTATATACCCCACGGCCACGCCCACGCTGGCGGGCCATGACGCAATGAGCGCGCGGGCGCCTCTCATTGGAAGCGGGTTCAGTTCCGCTCTCCCATTGGCTTAAGCAGTTCTCTCTGAGCGAACCAATGAGCTGCTAGCTAGCCCGCTCTAGGTCTGCCGCAGAGGAACTGCGTTGTGTATGGATACAAATTATGAAATAATTTTTGGCTTCAATATCTCAGCAAAGATTAATCTTTCCCGTAGCGTAAGCTAGCTTACGCAATACGAGAGAACCTCTCGTAAGAGAACAGTAAACTATCACAGTTGACCCTGTTTTTTTAGCCATGATATGATAGTTACGCTTCACATATCAGGAAAAATAACATCTTTGTTGCTCATGATCCTTTATAAAAAGGAATGAATGTATTTCCTTGTTAATAAAAAATAATTCCCAGGTTACTTTTTCACATTTGAGGTATCAGGTGCGATTTTTGGACACTTGCCTTTTATATTTTCTCTGTTTTTCATCATCTCTGTTCATTATCCTAAATGTTCCTCCATTTACCTGCTGCTGTTACTCTGAACTATAGAGAAAGTCATCTAAATAAACAATAAAATCAAGAGTATTTTACACCTCTGCCTGTGGTTTCTAATGTTTAATCTGGGATGTTTTCCATGGTTTTAAGATGGTGAGCTGGGAATAGTCCATCATTGGTTAATGGTTTACACAGGGATCCGGAAAAACAGTAAACATGCTGTTCACGAAGAGCCAATTTTAAGGTAGGCTAATTAAATATTACTCTTGAGATTTTCAGAAACAAATGGCATTTCAGCCCGCCAAAACGCACAAGGTTGACTCTATACGTTGAAATTTGACGTCTTGGGTAAACCCGTTGTCTGCTGTGTATGAGTCGAGCCTACAATAAATCTAAATAAAAATGAGCAGGCTGCAAAAAATGATCTATGCCAGGGCTAGTCAAATGGCGGCCCCCAGATCATCTTCATCTGGCCCTCAAACTGGTTTTTGATGTTAAAAAACCCTCTCAGTCTGATATCAAAGTGCCACTGTGCAAAGTTTGAGCCTTCGCCAACTGCAGGTAAAACAGCATTCAGAGGTGAGTTTAACAACGCTCCACGGCACGTGCAAGTAATCAGTTACAACAGAGACTCATTTTATCAGCGTTATTAATTTAGAGGATCCACATCAGCAACATAAATTCATCAACTAACCATTCAGAAACATCCTGTTTCTTCTCCTTGAGTCTCTCCATCATTGTCCCGCTCCAGTTTAAACATAAAAGGCAGAACAGTTTCTGACAGTGCTTGACTGTGTAAGGTAATCAGAGCTCCTAACACACACACACACAAGCTCTTGAAGCTCCACCCTCTGTGTCGGGAGCAGCAGCTCTTTTGCATTTAAAGCGACACACACGGAAAAAATGCCTTTTTACTGACCTTTAAAAGGGGACACACTTAACATGCTGTTAAAAAATTATCTGTGGGGTATTTTGAGCTAAAACTTCATATTCATTCTCTGGGGACAACAGAGACTTATTTTACATATTGTAAAAAGGGGCATTATATCACCCCTTTAAGAGTTTTTGGGCACATACCAAATTTGTTCAGTCGCCTGAGGAAGAAGATACGCTGATGGGCCTTCTTCACGACTCCGTATGAACAGAACAGGCGAGGTCCTTGGTGATGTGAACACCGAGGAACTTAAAGCTGTTGTCCTGCTGCACTGAGGTCCCATCCATGATGATGGAGGAGCGTTCATTGTTCTGTTTCCTGAAGTCCACCACTAGCTCCTTGGTCTTACTGATGTTCAGAGAAAGGTTGTTATCATGGTACCAGTTTGTCAAAGTGTGCACCTCTTCTCTGTAGCCTGATTCATCGTTGTCTGTGATCAAGCCTACCAACGTTGTGTCATCTGCAAATTTATCGGTGACATTGGATGTGTATGTGGCCACACAATCATGTGTGTACAGGGAGTAAAGGAGAGGACTGAGAACACAGCCCTGTGGAGCTAATACTAATAAATTTACTAATACTAATCAATTTAAAACCTATATATGTTTTTTTTCTGGGTTTTTTGGTTGATATTCTGTTTCTATCCGTTAAAATAAACCTACCATAAAATTATAGACCCTTCATTTCTTTGTAAGTGGGCGAACTCACAAAATCAGCAGGGGATCAAATAATTATTTCCCCCACTGTATATTCTCTCGCCCGTGTTAAAACAGGATATTTCATGATCAGTCGTATCAAATTACATTCATAATCATCCTTACAGTCGTTAACTGTGTCCCCGGCTTAAGCTGCCCTAACTCTTCTTTAAACACTTCAGCGTGTCTGTCTAGCACGTCTGCTAACTTCAGTGCTGTCTTCAGTGCTAACTTCAGTGTTGAGCCATCCTCTCAACACTTTAGACTTCTACCACGACCATTGTATGTTTTTCCGTACATTTTGGATTTCCACTGATCCTTTAGTCTGGCCCAGCACATCCATCTTTTCACCAGTATACATCTACAGTTTCAATCTACAACAGTTTCTCCCTCTTTCCGTGTACGTGATTTAAATGTATATCTATGCACAATTTCACTTGGTTTAGGATTGAAATGACTTGTGAGGACATTTACCAACTCTTCGTATGTCATTCACTTGAAAGAAATACTCTATTTCTGCGACTCACTGTCAAATGGGCTCACCTTTCCCACCAGCATCGTGATCTTGACTTTTTAGACCTTGCCTTCATCTCACGCTGGCTGTTTCACTTCAGTGAAGATACTCATACGGCCATGAAATGCTCATAGAACTATTTACTCCGTCACACAAACTCCATAGATCCTCGTCGCCAATTATGTGAGATTCTGTAGTGCAGCAGAATATGGAGATGGAAAGATAGATACTGTATATTTGACGTCTTTATTAACAGATGTTTACCCGGGAACACACAAGTAAGATCTGGCACTAAACATGGGTTACAACAACACTGCTAACTCAGATACTCAGCCACCTGTTGCACAAACAGCCTCTAGTGGTCACAAATAACCTTATACTTCACTACAGAGCGTGCATGAGTTCCCTTTCGTTAGGGAACTCCTACGTCTCGTCGGAGGAGTTTCCAACGAATTTGGATCACGCTAGGGAGACCAATTGCCTTCGAGTGAATTAAAACGAGTCAATGAATATTGGCATGCAAGACTTGCATTCCGCGCCCCGCCTGTCAGTGCGGGTATAAAGCGGAAGCGAGCGCACACACATATGCTTTTAGCTTCGGAGCCGACCGGTGGTGTCCTCTGAGTGGATGAGCTTCAAGATTAATAATTTATCTTCACGCTCAACGAGTCTGCTGTTTTCTCCGAGACCTCTCTGTGTTGGTGTGACGGCGCTTCAGTGATCTTCGCGATCTCCCGGGTACCAGCTGCTGCTTCACGCGATCTGCTGTTGTTTCAAAGAGCTGTTGTCACAGCTGGTATTCGGTTGAGTGCGCACAGCGGGCTTGCAGTTTCCCCGCTGTGTTGCCGCGTATATCTCTGTGTGCTTCAGCACAATAAGAGAGCGTGTTCTGTGAAAAGAGCAACAAGGGTGAAGATCGCGTCCTTTTCAGGATGACGTTTCACCCGTGTCAGGGCTCAACATAAAAAAAAAATCCCCACTGGCCCCCGGGGCCGGTAGATCAGATTTTTGCTGGCCCCTTCTATATTTTGACTGGCCCAGAAAGAAATACAAGGAAAAGCACTTTTCCATTAAACTGTATTTATTGTATACATTAGGATTAATCAAAACAGTGAAGGGAGTTCAGGAATTAAGAGAGAGCCCCTGCGGAGACATGCAAAAATAACCAAATTTCAGCGTCCAGTAGATTATTTGTCAATACCTGCTCTCTCTTCATCTCGATCACTCTCTCCTCATCTCGATCACTCTCTTTTTTTCTCAGTCTCCTCATCTTACTTATTAAAGCTAAAGTTATTCACTCAAGAGCTGTGAGTGATTTTCTTTTTGCCTTTTGTTGTTTGATTCGCAGTAATGGCGCAATCGTCCGCATGTTTATTAGACTGCTTCCCCTTTAAGAACGAGTGCAGATCTACTAGTCTACTGATGCACCATATTTTCTCCCAACTATTTCCATAACTGCGTCCATTTTAGACATAAACTGTTTAAGTGAATCTCCAAGCCAGTCATTTTGACATATTTGTGTGTACATTTGATCGTTTAGACGCGCACATGAAGCACAAAGTATAATTTACTTGTCTCGTTGCGGTCTGTTTCGGAGCGCGTGCCCCATTGGGAACAGCATCTCTTGCGCCGATTTTTGTGCTTTTAATAGCCCCTTTTATTATTAAACGCGCCCCGCAATTTAGCAACAGAAGAGACTGCATTTTACAACAATCACCGATCGTGCTGATTCTATCTTAAAGTTTGAGTTAAGGAGAAATGACAGCGTGCTACTGTACTGCTGTGATGGGAAGGACGTAGACAGAATGCAATTTTTAATGGTTTTACCTCAAATATATTCTATAATCTTTGGAAGCCGAAATCTAAAATAAAATCATACTACCGGTAATATCACAGATCTAAAGTGTAACCATAACTTGAATGTTTAGTTCTGTCCTCCGTCAGGTGTTGTGCGCGCTGTGGCACCGCGTGAGCTCTCTCTCGAGCTTCTGGACTGCGCAAATAGCAAAATCTTCAGACAAATGGTTTAATTTTCTTATATATAGAAATGGCTGGCGACTCAGCGAGATGGTAAAAACAAAACGCTAACGTCTTTATAGCAATAATAAATGATTACATGTATTTCTCCAGTACCGACAGCAATAACAATAATGTCCGAGCTAATTGATACAGCGGTCTTTCAAAATGCAGTCCCGTTTAATACCGCGTTTCGGTACCCATCCATCCCTACCAGGTGTACTGTGTTTTCCATAACACTAGAAATGTCCTCTTTCTCGTATTAGCTTCGTAGTTCTTTGACATTTTAACACGTTATAAATAACCTGTCCTGAAGTAACATTGACGCTCTTCGCGCCACACTGTGTATGACGTTTGCTGTTTGTTTTGCTGATGGCCAGTTACTGGCCCGCGCGGGCAAGTGACTGGCCAATCAACTAGCCCGACATACTCTTTTACTGGCCCCGGGCCATCGGGCCATTGCTTATGTCGAGCCCTGCCCGTGTGTTTCTGGATGCGGTTGTTTCCTGTCCTCATTTGACGGCCACAATCACTGTTTCACGTGCCTGGGCTTAAGCATGATGGGACTGCGTTCGTGGGTGGTTTGTTCTCTCATGAGAGCTTGACCACGGCGGCGCGTTGTTCGTCTCCCCTTTCTCATTAGGGCTTGAGCCGCTCAGCGTGCCGTGTGCCGTCGAGCTGCCGGCTGACAGCGCGGGTTGTCACGGCAACCCAGCGCGCGTCATTCGGCGCTCTAGATGTGCGCCTTTGACTGTTTCCCGATCTAGTTCCTCTTCTGGTGGCCAACGGTGGAGGGCTATTTTGGCTAATAGCATTGGTGATTAGAGGATTACAGTGAGCGTTCTCTGACGAGACCATCTCCTCGGAACCCTCACTCCTATAGCGCGTCGCAAACATGCTGAGACTGTGTTCGTGGGTGGTTTATGCTCTCTTACGAGAGCATGACCACGTCGGCATGTTGTTCGCTTGCCTTTCTAAAAACGGGGGGTTGAGCGCTCGGCGTGCCGTGTGCCATCAAAGTATGGCCACGTTCACTGTTTGGCATGCCTGGCAGCTTGGGTGGAATCTCTGGTCCTTCTCATGAGGGACCAGCTATTTCATTCAGGGCTCCAGGGGAAGATCAGATGTCGATCGCTGCATCGGAGAGAGGGCTGTTACACTCTGGAAATGATGACGCTGAGTTCCCACTGTAATGGTGTGTGTGCTCGTGCTGAATCGGATTCAGACTTGACGGCCACACTTCCCGGGCTACTCTGGGGGCGCAGTGCAACGCGGAATCGCCTTGCCCCGCCCCCGTGCCTGCCCGGATGCGTGTGAAAAAGCTTTTAGCAGTGTGGAAGCATGTTGGTGCTGTGGAAAGCCAAGCGTGCCAAAATCTGCAGACAAGTTTTTTCCTCTCTCACTACCCTTAGTGGCTTTGACTACACAGGGGTAGTTCTGAGTCGGGGTTGAGCTGTGCAAGTTATAGCACTGGCCCTCGGTCAGACGATGTCCACACTGGTGGTCCAGAAGCATTCCAGGGCTAAGCCTTGTGGGGTACGAGACATCGCCAAAGTTCGCTTTCTCGGTGCTCCTATCTCACAGGGTTTGCCGTTTTCGGCGACACTGTTGGAGACTGTGCCCAGCGGCTCTCCACAGTTCAGAAGCAGGTTGAGGAGGCCAGGAGCTGACCCGATATGCTGTCGACTCGCTCCTGGTTTCTCCTCGGTCTGTTTGTCACCAAGGGTGTCAGCCCCCTGTGGAAAGGATGTCAGACAGCTTTATGCTGACGTCTAGCTTTCGCAGGAGGACGGCGCCACCTGTCTCAGCAGCCCTGAGACGGGTGACACAGGGGTGGAGAATTTGTCAGTTCCTGTTCGGCTGCTGGCTCCCGGAGTCCAGTGGTACCCACATTTGCAAAAGATAGAGCAATTTCTTCCATCTCTGGGTCACAAGAGGTGCGGACTGCAGTGAGTGACGCTCCCATGCCTCGCCACTCCTTTCCCCCTCTTCCTGCGCTCAGATGGCAGTGACGCCGCTACGGCCTCGTCACTCTTGTCTGTCACTGGCCAAGGAGGCGCGGAAGCCAGGACTCGACTCAGACCCCACCCTCGGCCGCAGCAATGCCTCCGGGGGCGGGTCCATGCCTTCCACCTCGCTGCCCCTCCGCGGGTACTCCGGTGGTCTAAGTGGGTTCGTTGGTTCGGTCTCGTGCTTCCGAGGCCGTCCAGGTGGCTCATTCGCACCATCCGGTTCGGCTATGCAATTCAGTTTGCCCGTAGGCCTCCCAGGTACAGGGGTGTCCTCTTCACCCATGTGCGGAGTGGCGACGCCCCTGTCCTGAGGAAAGAGATCGCTGCCCTGCTGGTGAAGGACGCGATTACTTACTTCATTGTACCCAAGAAAGGCGGTGGGTTACGACCAATCCTGTCTGCGTGTTTTGAATCGGGCCCTTCACAGGCTCCCGTTCAAAATGCTTACGCAGAAGTGCATCTTCGAGTGCATCCGTCCCCAGGATTGGGTTGCAGCGATCGACCTGAAGGACGCGTACTTTCATGTCTCGATTCTGCCTCGACTCAGACCGTTTTAAAAGATCCGGTTTGCGTTCGAGGGTTGGGCATATCAGTACAAGGTCCTACCCTTCGGCCTGGCCCTGTCGCCCCGCGTCTTTGCGAAGGTCATGGAGGCGGCCATTGTTCCCATGAGGGAATGTGGCGTTCGCATTCTCAGCTATCTCGACGACTGGCTGATAATGGCTCACTCGCGAGATCTGTTGTGCGATCACAGGGGCCTGGTGCTCCGGCACCTCAGCCGTTTGGGGCTTCAGGTCAACCGCGACAAGAGCGAACTTTGCCCTGAGCAGAGGATCTCTTTTCTCGGTATGGAGCTGGACTCGGTCAACCAGACTGCGCGCTTCACAGAGGAGCACGTCCAGTCAGTGCTCAACTGCCTCAGGTCCTTTCGAGGCAGGTCAGCGGTCCCACTGAAGCAATTTCAGAGGCTCCTGGGGCATATGGCAGCCGCAGTAACGCCGTTCGGCCTGTTACATATGAGACCGTTACAGCACTGGCTTCACGATCGAGTCCCGAGATGGGCGTGGCAGAGCGGCACGTTCCGGGTCAACATTACCCCGCACTCTCGCCAAACCTTCTGTCCTTGGTCTGACCCTGCATTGCTACGGGCCGGAGTTCCCTTAGTCCAGGTGTCCAGGCATGCTGTGGTTTTCACAGATGCCTCTGCCAACGGATGGGGGGCCATGTACAACGGGCATGCAGTTTCAGGTCTGTGGACGGGGCCTCAACTGCATTGGCACATCAACTGCCTAGAGTTGCAAGCAGTACGCTTGGCCTTGTGCCGCCTCAAGGGGCTTCTTCTGCACAAGCATGTACTGGTCCGTACGGACAGCACTGCGACCGTTGCTTACATCAACCATCAAGGTGGTCTACGCTCCCGTCGTATGTCGCGACTCGCCCGCCATCTCCTCCTTTGGAGTCAGAAGCATCTGAGGTCGCTTCGGGCCATTCACATCCCGGGTGTGCTCAACCGTGCAGCCGACGAGCTCTCACGGCAGCCGCCTCTTCCGGGAGAATGGCGACTCCATCCCCAGGCGGTCCAGCTGATTTGGGGAATCTTCAGAGCCACTCAGATAGATCTGTTTGCCTCTCCGGACACGACCCACTGCCAGTGGTTTTATTCTCTGACCGAAGGGTCTCTCGGTACAGATGCACTGGCGCACAGCTGGCCCCAGGGCCTCGCAAATATGCGTTCCCCCAGTGAGCCTTCTCGCACAGACACTGTGCAAAATCAGGGAGGACGAGGAGCAGGTCTTGCTAGTTGCGCCGTATTGGCCCAACCGGACCTGGTTCCCAGAGCTTATGCTCCTCACGACAGCACCTCCTTGGCCCATTCCTCTGAGGAAGGACCTGCTTTCTCAGAGACGGGGCACTCTATGACACAGGCAGACCCAGCCCTTGCTTTTCTCTGTCCCGTCCGCGCTCTGCGGGTTTATATCGACAGAACGCAAAGCTTCAGAACCTCAGATCAGCTCTTTGTCATTTACGGAGGCCAGCAGAAGGGGAAGGCCGTCTCCAAGCAGAGGTTAGCCCACTGGCTAGTGGATGCTATCACCAGAGCGTATGAGTCTCTGGGTGAGCCTTGTCCTCCCAGGTTGCGCGCTCACTCTACTAGAGGTGTTGCCGCTTCCTGGGCTTTGGCTCAAGGCGCCTCGCTGACAGACATCTGTAGAGCTGCGGGCTGGGCGACACCTAACACGTTCGCTAGATTTTATAGCCTCCGTGTTGTACCTGTTTCCTCCCGTGTACTCGCTACGGACAGTAGCGCGAGGAATTAGGTATGTCGGCTTGCTACGCCATTCCCGCCCCAGGGGCCGGATACGTGCATTTTTTTGCTCCGTTGGTTCCCCAACAAACGGTTAACCTTGTGAGTTCCTCCATCACCCCTCCGGCGCCAGGCGAGGCGGATCGCCCGGCGCCAGGTCTACTACCTCTCGTGTGAGTTGTTATTAGACTGGGTGGCCTTACAGTGGTCCCTACGGTGACCCATTTTTTCCACGTTCCAGCTACCCTCCGGGTTAGCTCCGTGTCTTCCCCTCGACAGACCCGTTCTGTCGTCCTTGTTGAGTACGCTCCCACCCCTCGGGCTGGGACCACCCCTTCGGGCGGGCAGGGGCTCCGCAGCGTTCCCTCCTACGGGGCACGCTTCCCCAGTGTTATCCAAAATCCACTGAGCGGGTCTTGCGGAACAGCAGTGTGACTCTTCCTAGCTAGCTCCCGCCGTAAAGAAAACTAAGAAACTGCTGAGGCGGGTAGCTAGGCTGGGCGCTGGAAGGGGCCAGCACCATGGCGTTTTATTAGGGATCCCAATTCGTTGGAAACTCCTCCGACGAGACGTAGGAGTTCCCTAACGAAAGGGAACGTCTCGGTTACGTATGGTAACCCTCGTTCCCTGAGTAGGGAACGGAGACGTCTCGTCCCGTCGCCATGCTTGCTGTACCTTTGCGGAGGACTGGACACTGTCCGGCTCCTCAGCGTAAAGCATATGAGTATGCGCTCGCTTCCGCTTTATACCCGCACTGACAGGCGGGGCGCGGAATGCAAGTCTTGCATGCCAATATTCATTGGCTCGTTTTAATTCACTCGAAGGCAATTGGTCTCCCTAGCGTGATCCAAATTCGTTGGAAACTCCTCCGACGAGACGTAGGAGTTCCCTACTCAGGGAACTAGGGTTACCATACGTAACCGAGACGTTTCTATTTGTCCTGTGACTTCACTAAAAAAACTCTACTTTTACAACCATGGCAATAAGATCTTTTTCTTTTTTTTTTCTTTTCTTTTTTATAAATATATGAAGGCACTCAGTTATAGACTAATCCAGTGTAGTCAGTTTTAGGTTACTATAACAAACCAGAAAGCAATAAACGAACAACAGACCTACTGGAATGTATAGTGGAATCAGTACTCATCAAGCCTCTCAGTGAAGCCGTTTTATATAATTGTTTATATGAATATAAATGTATATTTAACAGTGCTGGATATGTGCAGCTCTTAAAGTGACAGTATCCTAATAACCCTACTGCTGTCTTTGTTAATGTTCGTCTAACAATAGTCAGAGATAATCACCAATTACTCTTTATTGAATAACTTTAACGATGAATCTATATTTCATTTATACAGAGACTATGCCGAGTTATTTTACGTTTACCTTATTCAATATCTGTACTTGAAAATTGTGATGTTTCACTGTTAGACACTTTTACATAGAAATAAAAAACATGCATGTATTTATATAAAACTCTTATAATGACACATAATTCCTTATAAGTAATTAAAGTAATAACATTTTATTTAATTAAATGTGGAGGATTTGATCTTTGATAAGATGATTGACAAGTAGTTTTACGTGACAGGATGCGAAGAAAGAAGAAATACACTTAAAAATTCCATAATTTAACAAAGTATACTACAACTTCAGGTTATTTAATAATGTACTTTGAAAGTATACTTTCAATGCATTGTTACAATGATCATTTTCAACACATAGTTAAAAAATATGCATAAAATATATTTAAGAAAAGTGCAAATAAATATACCTAAATAAATAAACAGAACTTTCACTTCAAGTATATTTTTGTCAAATATATTTTTTAGAAAATATACTAAATTACAATTATTTTAAAGTGTGTTAAAAATTGTATTGTGAAAATAATCAAAAGTATGCCGCTAATATACTTTTTGTATATTTAAAAATAGTAATTTTTTATTCGTATATTTGCAATGTACTAATAAATTAGGGAATATATTACAAATACAATAAAGTATACTTTTTTCACTAGGGCAAGCGTGAAAATACGCATGTACTTAAAGTGTACTAAGTATACTTGAAATTGTCTCAATTTAGCATCAAAAAGTACACTAAATACACTTAAAGTTATACTTTAGTATAATTTAATTATAACTAAAATACATTTAGTACAAAAAAAAATATCCAAAATAGCACACTTCAAGTTAACTAATCATTAACACACTTGAAGTATACTGACAATTAGTCTGGCTGCAAGTATACTTTTTTTTCACTAGGGTTAATCTAAACTTTAATTCAAATCTTGTTTGAACCAAACTCAAGATAAGTGTAAACAGTCAGAGGTAGGAGAATTGTTTAACATCCAATAATATTAGCACAAGCAAAGCTGTAAATGCGAATATGTATCGAAAGTTAGACAGCACATTTCAATAATCACAGGGAAAAATGGAATAGCAGGAGAGAATTGAGAAAAGAATGACCTATCTGCGAATGTCCACAAGGTGGCATTATTGCGCTCACGCAGGATGAAGTCAGGGGGTGGTGTGTAATTCGAGAACTGTCAAGCACTTAAAGCAACACTATGTAAAATTTTTTACCTTAAAATAATGTTTCTAAAATCTTATCAGTGGTTCATCAAGTCGTAACAGGGTGAAAGGCACTTCTGCCATAGCCTGACGGGGTCTGTATCGCTTTTACTGGCACTACTGAACTTCGGGGTTTGGGTAGTAACCCGACCACAAAAAGAACTACAAAATTCGACTGCTTTACGTCAAGCGCTACAATAGTCATTATTTCGTTTTTCTTCATTTCTGATGTCGCAATACATCATCCTTTCATGAAATCATGCAACATACTCTACCTTGTCTGTGGACATCGTTCATTCTAAAGCCGGTGCTGGATAAACAGCGAGCGTGCGTGCGACGGTAGGCTAAATTATTTACGACAGCTGTAATGGACAATTTCATTTCCAACCAGTAGGGCGACCGCAGAGGAAAAGTTCCATGGTGTTGCTTTAAAGGCTGCCCTCCAGTGTTTGTCAGTGGAATTACAACCACTCTGCTTCCGTGTGATTTAAAAATCTAAGAGCGTTTCTACGCGTTGATTCTTTGCACGAGTATACAATTCAGACCCTCGGCGGGTCTTTTCGGTGCTAAGTTGCACAAGCACGTTTGAATCAGGATTTTTTTTTTCGCTGCCTTTACGCGCAAATATGGACAACAGGAATTGTACGTCTGTTGTTCTATGTTCAATTTTCTGACCAGGAGTTATCGTTATATGATGTTTTATTAACAAAGTTCGGGAGGAGCACGTTCAAATAATTGATCCAATTATCACATCATTCCAACCAGCTGTCGACAATCAGTAATCAACATGTCTAATCAGCTTGAGTTGGAGACCTATATATACACACATTTGACTCACCAATGTTCTTCGACAGTTTTTCAGCATCCCTCCACCACCCCGTCTCCTCACACTCGCCTGGTTACTTCTTAACCAGCAATACGGGGGGAGTACTCTGGGTTCGGGCCAAATTTCCGAGCCCGGAGCCCTCTCCCCGGACAGCATGCCAAATATGCATACCATTTATTCTATCTAACTTATTTGTAGGTGTGAACTAGTGAACTAACGATAGAATATAAGGCCTTTTAACTGCAAATGGAGAACTTCGTCCATCCAGTTTTATTCACGCTGAGAAGATTTCTTCGTTCTTAACAGGCGGTTTTGATAATATTAAAATGTACCTAATACAAAGAGATTTCTTCGTCTTCACAGGGACAATTTTAACATTATGAACTGCAGTTTATTTTAGCAATTAACAATGGTCAATAATGTTAGACATATGGCAGCCGTTAATGTGCTGAACTGAAACAGGCTTTGTGCCAGTTTTTTAGTCAGTGAGTTCGCGGCGTTGCGCGGCTTGTCTCAAAATTCAAAACGCACGTACAAAAATAATACCAATAATACATAAGTACATACATTGACACTGAGTTGCTCACAAACAAAGTTTAAAATGTTCCCGCATTAATCTCCATCATATAAACTGTTGCGATTCTCAGCTCAAATAAAGGGAATATCATTTTAATAACTGATCATGGATATGATCTAGCCTGGTAATACCAGACTCTGCTACTTCACTTTGCTATTAGACAGAGTCTGGAATAGCATAATAGAGAAGTGTTTTCTCTCTCGCTAGGGGGCGCTTGTCTGAAGTTTAAAATCATTGGTTACCCGTAAGCCAATCAGATAAGTTTATTTATGACGTATGTTATGCGCCGACACAGCCCATCAAACCACAGACATCATGCATCGAACTCAAATCTATGATCGAACTTCCACTGTAAACCTGCTGTAAACACGTGATGATGCAGCGAAATACCGGAGTGAACATGGCTGTAAACGACTTTTTTGATCGGTGAGAGATGGAGGGAGAGAGAGAGAGAGAAAGAGAGAGAGAGAGAGAGAGAGAGAGAGAGCGCGCGCACTCTCACGTCTTCAAACAACACGAGCGCTGTCTTGCTCTCTCTCCCTCGCGCATATTAATCAAAATCAATCGACAAGATAGTAAAAGGTCGGAAGACCGCGGTTTCACGTGGAGCATTTGGAGATTTTTAGAGATTAGAGACTCTAGGAACAACATCTCAATTAACAACATCTTAACACTATATTATAAAGGCCTGTCTCATATAGACGCCTGTCTCAAATAGAAATACAAGCCGGTGCAGTTCGACGATTTGGGCAAATAAAAGCCCGGGCTATTATTTGAAGTTTTACGGTATTCAAGACCTGGAAAAGAAAGGAGACACTGACCTGTCAAAAGGCTCCCCAGTTTCTCGCTGACGATCGGTAATAGTTGATAAATTAAACTTTTCCCAAAGGGAGTAGGGCCACAACATCACCTCCATTCAAAATGTTTAATACACACTCTTCTTGTTCGGGCTTCAGTTTGCTAATGCCGGGAATATTCTCCACAACAGAGCGAATTGCATCCGCGTCTCCATATCCGCGGTCGTTTTCGATTTCCCTAACCTAATCTTAAACTCGGCGCTTAGTTACTACGTCACGGCTTTCAGCCCGCCCTCTGTTCGTTGATTGGCCCGGCTGTTTTCAGGCCGGAGGAAAACGGATAGATAGGCCGCTCTGACCATAAAAAACAGCTTTCTTGTTCTATAAAAGAAAATACTATTTAAAGTATCAACAATTGTAAAGCTGTAGCTTTGACCGAACATTAAAGGGACTTCGTAATATGAGCAAGAGACGGAGTCAATAAATGAATATAATGTTTTTAATAAAGGAAGCTATGTATACCGGTGACTACAATTACATGGAATAAAATGTATATACAACAAAACAAAGCAACAAACAATGAAAGAGAATGAGAGTCAGAGAGTGATAGAAAGAGATAGAGGATGAGAGAGATCACGGAAGGATCACAGAATGGCAAATTACCTGGACAATTAACCTTTGAGAGACAACACAAGGAATCACAAAATTACTCTAAATGGGAAAACAATTCCAGCTTTTAGATTTCGATATGAAATACGATACTTGCATTGTTTCTTTGAGTGGTTGAGGAAAGAAAGCGTGGTTTCGTTCCTTCAGAGCTTAGCGTTCTCGGTGGTTCATCCGGGGCGAACAGAGTCGCGGCAAATTTAAATGTCCATTGAAAGTAAAGTTTCAGTTTCAAAGCCAGATAATTCAGGGTAAGTTCATTTCACTCGTCGGTGGAAATGAACAAAGGAGAATACGAAAAGGTAAAACAAAAACTTAATGAAGACTGAAGAGAAAACAAAAAGACAAACTGAAGACAAAACAAGACGGACTGGAGAAGGTTGAAGAGAGTTGAAGAGGGTTGAAGAGCGCAATGAAACCGCTGGTCAATGACTTTAAAGGGAGTTCGAGTTCCCACCTTCAGGGGTGAACTGACCAATCGACTTGGAGTTCTGTGAGCGGGAAAAATGGTTCGTTTGTCATGTCAAAAGGTTCATTTGCATAAGTTATGAGGGGTGTCAGAATTCGTCATTTCCACTACCGAGAATGGAAAACATATATTCACATATTTTACTGTATGCTCCTTCTGGCTCGGTCAGACCGAGAGGATTCTGAAGGTATCAAGAACTGCACAAAAAGGGCACAGAAATACAGAGATACATCTCAATGCATAATTACAGGCACTTAGAGTTCCACTGATACACTAGGAAATCATAACTAGACTAATGTGAACTGGGAAACATGCAAAGCACACAGGAATATATCGTATCCAGTTGGCAGTGGCTCATATTCTGAGTTTAATGTAAAAGTCTGTGTATGTGTGTGTGTGTCATGTCTTTGCTTCGGACACCTGGCATTCCTTTCTTGCCGGGGTGGGGGTGTTGAGCGATACGAATCTGTATGGAGCTCGGACCCAGAGCTGTGGAATGTGTGTGTGTGTGTGTGTGGGGGGGGGGTGTGCTGGTGGTTCTCTAAGGGCCAATAAATGGTGTCAAAAAGGCCGTCTTCCCCAGACTTTCTGGAGCTAAGCTGGTGAATTATTAAACAAAGAACAAGTTGACAAGCTTTCCTGAGACTCAGAATGGTGAAGTCATGTGAGACTGTCCAGATACGCTACAGGGGAGTGAAGGAAAAGTGATATAACTAGTAGTATAATTACTGTTGTCAGAAAGTAATAAGTAATAATATTACTTTTGAAAGGAGTAACTAGTAATGAGTAGTATTACATTTTTGAGTAATGAGCCCAACACTGATTACTAGAGTTCATACTCAACATGCGACTGTAGGCTGACGTCTGAATGCGACATTTCTAGACTCACTCCTGTAACTAAATGAGGGTTTTTAATTCAGTGACAAATTTAACTGTCATTACCACTCAGAATTATTATTTTTATTTTATTTTATT
>CM060599.1:6850554-6853054 GCA_030578255.1 Tiaroga cobitis
CACACACACACACCGCACACCCCACACCACAGATCCCACACACACGCACACCACACACCACACACCGCAGGCCCCACACACGCACACCACAGACCCCACACACACGCACACCACACGCACCACACACCACACACCCCACATCCCACACACACACACACCCCCCACACACACACACACCGCACACCCCACACCACAGATCCCACACACACGCACACCACACACCACACACCACAGACCCCACGCACCACACACACACCACACACCCTACACACACACCACACACCCCACATACACACCACACGCACACACACCGCACACCCCACACACACGCACACCCCCCACACACACAAACCAGACACCCCACACACACACACCGCAGACCCCACACACACGCACACCACAGACCCCACACACACGCACACCACACACCGCAGACCCCACACACACGCACACCGCAGACCCCACACACACGCACACCACAGACCCCCCACACACGCACACCACACACACGCACACCACACACCGCATACCCCACGCACCACACACACACACCACGCACACCACACGCACCACACACCACACACCCCACATCCCACACACACGCACACCCCCCACACACACACACACCGCACACCCCACACCACAGACCCCACACACACGCACACCACACACCACAGACCCCACGCACCACACACACACCACACACCCTACACACACACCACACACCCCACACACACACCGCACACCCCACACGCATGCACACCACACACCACATACCCCACACACCACACACACACCACACACCCTACACACACACCACACACCCCACATACACGCACACCCCCCACACACACACACCAGACACCCCACACAACGCACACGCACACCACACCACAGACCCCACACGCACGCACCCCACACACACACCACACGCACACCCCCCATACACACACACCACACACCCCACACGCACACACACCACAGACCCCACGCACCACACACCCCACATCCCACACACACGCACACCCCCCCCCACACACACACACACACACACACCAGACACCTCACACACACACCGCAGACCCCACACACACGCACACCACAGACCCCACACACACGCACACCACACACCGCAGACCCCACACACACGCACACCGCAGACCCCACACACCGCAGACCCCCACACACACGCACACCACACACCACATACCCCACGCACCACACACACACCACACACACACCACGCACACCACACGCACCACACACCACACACCCCACATCCCACACACACACCGCACACCCCACACCGCAGGCCCCACACACGCACACCACACACCACAGACCCCACGCACCACACACACACCACACACCCTACACACACACCACACACCCCACATACACACCACACGCACACACACCGCACACCCCACACACACGCACACCCCCCACACACACAAACCAGACACCCCACACACACACACCGCACACACACACCACACATCCCACACGCACACACACACACCACACACCCCACACACACACCGCACACCCCACACGCATGCACACCACACACCACACACCCCACACACACACCACACACCCCACACACACGCACACCCCCCACACACACACACCAGACACCCCACACACCGCACACGCACACCACACCACAGACCCCACACGCACGCACCCCACACACACACACCACACGCACACCCCCCATACACACACACCAGACACCCCACATACACGCACACCCCCCACACACACACACCAGACACCCCACACACCGCACACGCACACCACACCACAGACCCCACACGCACGCACACCACACACCGCAGACCCCACACACACGCACACCGCAGACCCCACACACCGCAGACCCCACACACACGCACACCACACACCACATACCCCACGCACCACACACACACCACACACACACCACGCACACCACACGCACCACACACCACACACCCCACATCCCACACACACACCGCACACCCCACACCGCAGGCCCCACACACGCACACCACACACCACAGACCCCACGCACCACACACACACCACACACCCTACACACACACCACACACCCCACATACACACCACACGCACACACACCGCACACCCCACACACACGCACACCCCCCACACACACAAACCAGACACCCCACACACACACACCGCACACACACACCACACATCCCACACGCACACACACACACCAGACACCCCACACACACACCGCACACCCCACACGCATGCACACCACACACCACACACCCCACACACACACCCCCACACACACGCACACCCCCCACACACACACACCAGACACCCCACACACCGCACACGCACACCACACCACAGACCCCACACGCACGCACCCCACACACACACACCACACGCACACCCCCCATACACACACACCAGACACCCCACATACACGCACACCCCCCCACACACACACACCAGACACACAAAAATTAGACATAA
>CM060599.1:6855554-6858054 GCA_030578255.1 Tiaroga cobitis
CAACCCACGCGCGCACCACACACCACAAACCCCACGCACCACACACCCCACACACCCGCGCACCACACACCCCGCACACACACCCCACACCCCACACGCACACCACACACGCGCACCACACACCCCACACACACCCCACACACACCCCACACACACACACACCACAGACCCCACGCACCACACACCCCACATCCCACACACACGCACCCCCCCCCCCCCCCCCACACACACACACACACACACACACACCAGACACCTCACACACACACACCGCAGACCCCACACACACGCACACCACAGACCCCACACACACGCACACCACACACCGCAGACCCCACACACACGCACACCACAGACCCCACACACACGCACACCACAGACCCCACACACACGCACACCACACACCCCACACACACCCCACACACACCCCACACACACACACACCACAGACCCCACGCACCACACACCCCACATCCCACACACACGCACCCCCCCCCCCCACACACACACACACACACACACACACCAGACACCTCACACACGCACACCGCAGACCCCACACACACGCACACCACAGACCCCACACACACGCACACCACACGCACCACACACCACACACCCCACATCCCACACACACACACACCCCCCACACACACACACACACCGCACACCCCACACCACAGACCCCACACACACGCACACCACACACCACACACCGCAGGCCCCACACACGCACACCACACACCACACACCACAGACCCCACGCACCACACACACACCACACACCCTACACACACACCACACACCCCACATACACACCACACGCACACACACCGCACACCCCACACACACGCACACCCCCCCACACACACAAACCAGACACCCCACACACACACACACCGCAGACCCCACACACACGCACACCACAGACCCCACACACACGCACACCACACACCGCAGACCCCACACACACGCACACCACAGACCCCCCACACACGCACACCACACACACGCACACCACACACCGCATACCCCACGCACCACACACACACACCACGCACACCACACGCACCACACACCACACACCCCACATCCCACACACACGCACACCCCCCACACACACACACACCGCACACCCCACACCACAGACCCCACACACACGCACACCACACACCACAGACCCCACGCACCACACACACACCACACACCCTACACACACACCACACACCCCACACACACACCGCACACCCCACACGCATGCACACCACACACCACATACCCCACACACCACACACACACCACACACCCTACACACACACCACACACCCCACATACACGCACACCCCCCACACACACACACCAGACACCCCACACAACGCACACGCACACCACACCACAGACCCCACACGCACGCACCCCACACACACACCACACGCACACCCCCCATACACACACACCACACACCCCCACACGCACACACACCACAGACCCCACGCACCACACACCCCACATCCCACACACACGCACACCCCCCCCCCCACACACACACACACACACACCAGACACCTCACACACACACCGCAGACCCCACACACACGCACACCACAGACCCCACACACACGCACACCACACACCGCAGACCCCCACACACACGCACACCGCAGACCCCACACACCGCAGACCCCACACACACGCACACCACACACCACATACCCCACGCACCACACACACACCACACACACACCACGCACACCACACGCACCACACACCACACACCCCACATCCCACACACACACCGCACACCCCACACCGCAGGCCCCACACACGCACACCACACACCACAGACCCCACGCACCACACACACACCACACACCCTACACACACACCACACACCCCACATACACACCACACGCACACACACCCGCACACCCCACACACACGCACACCCCCCACACACACAAACCAGACACCCCCACACACACACACCGCACACACACACCACACATCCCACACGCACACACACACACCACACACCCCACACACACACCGCACACCCCACACGCATGCACACCACACACCACACACCCCACACACACACCACACACCCCACACACACGCACACCCCCCACACACACACACCAGACACCCCCACACACCGCACACGCACACCACACCACAGACCCCACACGCACGCACCCCACACACACACACCACACGCACACCCCCCATACACACACACCAGACACCCCACATACACGCACACCCCCCCACACACACACACCAGACACCCCACACACCGCACACGCACACCACACCACAGACCCCACACGCACGCACACCACACACCCGCAGACCCCACACAACACGCCACACCGCAGACCCCCACACACCGCAGACCCCACACACACGCACACCACACACCACATACCCCACGCACCACACACACACCACACACACACCACGCACACCACACGCACCACACACCACACACCCCCACATC